>JAUMHE010000077.1:6115596-6161094 GCA_032359235.1 Enteromius mattozi
CTGTGTGTGTAGGATGGGGGATGGGAAGTGATTTGGGTAAGGCAGATGTCTTCATGTGTTGCAGGTGCATATATGTTTGTTTTTAAGTGTGAATACTGAATTATAAAAAAAAAAAGAGGTAAAACAAGAAAAATACATAGCTTTTAATGATTTTGTCATCTTTTAAAGTGGTGACCCCCTCTAGTGTGATGTCATGGAACTTTAATTAAAAAAAATGAATTGTTAAGCTATTACTGAACTAACAACCAAAAGTGTATATGTATATCCAGCTTCAGGATGTGCTCAGTGCTAAACGTTATTGTCCCAAGTTGTTTTAAAGCCAAATTTATGTCTTCTAGTCAGCCTGATGTTTATCTAACCCTTCTTTGAGGGTCATTTTAACCCTGGAAGCTTTAACAGAGATTTACAGCAACTTAACATAAACATTTCTGTTTAGAACTTAATGATATCTTGCATACTAAAATTAGAAAATGCAATTAGCTTGTTGGTTATTTAAGGTTAGATGTTGGATTGCAAATTGTCTCTCTGGGTCACGTGTTATAATTTTTGATTCAGAAAACCTTAAAGTCAAATTAAATATCAGATATTTGATTAGCACAAAGTGTGTTTTGACAGGCATGGATTCATCACAACACAGGTATACTAAGTGTTCATCGAAATGTTTAATGAACCGATTCAGCAGTTAACGAATGAACCAAATATGTTACAAATGGACCAGTTTTAAGACAGAAAAGAAAACATTTTTTAAATTTGAACAAATTTAGCCTCAGTATCTCAGAAAAGGAAGAAACTAAAGCCAACGAAAGGATGAAAATGGTGTTACCTTTTAAGTACTAGCTCGCTTCTGACCATCAAATGCAGTTTGACAGCTTTTACTAATCAGTAAGTCAAAGCAGTAGAAAACCCCTTGATATTGAACTCAGGAAACCATTTGAACAGAATCGAACCAATGTGATTGGTCAAGATGACCACTGACAATACACATCCTTTGAAAGTAGAAACTAAACTGCAAGAGAGGGTCCTTCGTACGATGTCTTTCCACCTTTCAGGTCCAAATATTGGTTTGTTCTGGTCCGTGACCAGCCGATAAACCCTCCCTCAGTAACCTAAAGCACTAAGGCAGACCAGTTAGGGTGGAATTCCCTCTTGTGTCCATACTTCAGAGTCTTTCCGATCTCTCTCTGTCCTACCAAACAGTGTTCTCCCCCATCTCTTGACCAGGATGGGACATGGGGCCGCTGTAACTGGTGGTGTTGGCAAGGGGGAAGGGTGGACTCGGACCCCCTGTGAAGCCACCCTCCCCCTGTGGATTGGGATGGAGAGGTCCGGTCATGCCTGGCTCAGGACTGGGGGTATCTGCGTGAGAGATCATGTCCGTGAACCTTTGGTCGTCTGAGGGGTGATGAGCGGAGACCGGGCCCCCCTCCAGGGCTCCTGACCCCGAGCTGAGGAGGTAAGGGGACTCTGCTGGAGACTGTGCCTGTGAGGAAGGGGGTCCGTGAGGGAAGAAATCGTAGTTGACCACTGGCCCGTAGTAGTCGCCTTGGTATTCTGAGGAGAAAAATAGAGAGCAATCAGTAATGCTTCTGGTATTTAGTAACGCCTTGAACTAAGTGTTAAATTTTAAATTACAAAAACTAAAAGAGTATATTCTTGTAAAACATACTCCAATCTGTTTTGTTTACCATTTTGAAAAACCAGTGTACATGACATTTAATTAACTCTCAGTGAGTAATATTTTTATGTGATGCCCAATTTCATGTTTTTCCAAGACATTGTGTCAGAATAGTTTGGCTACGACCAAAATATTTTATCACGAGAATGTAACAAAGGCACGGCTAATGAATGAAAATACTCTAATGAAAGGTGAGGAAAGCGGATATAAATAAATGTGGAAATCGTAGGAGAGGCAGAGGCACATTTCTTCATTTTTACACTCATATCCATCCTCTCGCTCCGACATACCTTTGTGATTGGCCTATATAATTAGTGCTACAGAAAGTCATTAACATTCCTCCCCAATTCCATTATTTTTTTCCTGCAGTTGTGATACTTTAATGTGCTAATCAATCATCAAAAGACATTTTACTAAAAAGAAACGCCACTTGCTCGCTGAGTGATAGATCGTCGAATCATCAATGCCAGACCTCTGGAGATCAGTATATCTGTTTTCATTATTCTCAAAGCTGGAAATGTATGCTTTTTGAGGGATTTGAAACATGCACTTTTTCAATCAGTTGTAGAATGACTGCTGTCTGTGTTCTGATTGTATTGCTATGTTCGCTCATTACAGAAATGAAAACACAGCTTGCATCTCGGCCAAACAACCTGTTAGTATGTCACATACCAAGAGTGTGCATGTGCAGATCCAATCAAAGTGACCAAGCTGGAATGTTACACAACAGGTAACGCACACAATTTACTGCTTTCATGGTCTCGTTAATTGGATTTCTCTGCAGAGTTCCCCAATGAACTCAAGTGCTGTATTTCTTATTTTATGCTTTATGCTTCTTCTGGATTTCTGCCTTAAATCTGAGCACGATGCTAAAGCATCTTGAAACCAAAGAGAAGCTGCTTGTAAGAGTCTTAGTGCTTTTTAAGGTTACAGGAATGCCTTGGAGATACAGGGTATATGTGTGTGTAAGAGATGGCTCATGTTGTTGTGTGTATATGTGACTTTTGACAAAAAGAACATTCTTTGTGTTTATGTACCTCCATAGTAGCTGTATCCTCCGGGGCCCATTATGTCAGGGTCCTCTAGTCTTCCTCCGAGTGGCCTCATTCTGCGTGGTCCCCTGAAGAAAGCGTGTCGTCGAGCACCGAGAGCGCTGAGCTGCTTCATTCTGCGTTCTTTAGACCGCCGATTTTGAAACCACACCTACAAGGCAAAGCCACAATTATATACTATGTAATTACAAGACAGAAAAACCAGTGTACATGACATGGGACATGGGTGTACATGAGATGAGCACGTGCACCTCACATTTATACATTTCACATTACTCTCCAATTAGAAAACGGGTCATTTTCAACACTTGTCCAGGTGACCTGATGGTTTACATGAGTGGTATAAGTAATAACACCACATAAAACAACTAAACAAGTTGACTAGTATTATGTTGGTTAAAGAGACTTTGTTTGTTCACGAAAGGAAGAACATTTTTTTGTCCATACAATGAAAGTAAATGGGGTCTAAACTACTTTGACCATGTAAATAGACAAAAAGAGTTTTTTAATTTTTTTTTTTATCTTCAAATCTTATACATGTTATTTTGTTTTGTTTTTCCTTAAGTGTTGATATTTTTTTCAACATATAAATAATACTCTTAGTGATGTACTAGCAGCACTCCTGTTGATTTAATGGTATTAGCAGCACATCTGCTTGAAGAAACACAAACAACTTAATGAGGGAAATGAACACAACAAATGTTACTGGTCATCTAAATATTCTTACAGTGCTTTCTAAGCTTTGAAATGTCCTTATATAATAATACTAATACTAATAATAATAATAATGTGACCTATTTAAATCAAAACCAAGAGTATGTATGGAGAAATATGAAATATTAACATTACGACCATCAAAATTACACACACTATACGTATATATATGTGCGTATACATATATACATGAACAAATGTTCTTTTGTTTCATGTTTATATTGCAGCTCAGCCTACTAATGCCAGAAGCTAACACATAATAACTGATCCTGTCTGGCTTGTTTAATAAGTCTACCCAACTACAATGCAGTCAAATCTCAAGATTTATATTCCTTCAAAAATTAATATGCTGTGATGATTTCACCAGTCCCTCATCTTAGTGCATGCACGCACATAATTTCTGAGACACTGCGGTGCTGACAAGTATCGTTTGATCACGGCTCCGCCAGCTCATTACAAATAGACCTGATATAACAGTGTGTGACAGATGCAATATCAGACTCATCACTGTCGAACACTGTTTCAATCTTTTAGTAAGACCAAGGCAATTTGACATACCACTGTGCTGGTGGAACTCAAATATAACCTTTTAGTCAAAAGAATCACAGCCGTGTGCTTCAACAAACACCGTGAGGGCCGTTTTTCACACTGTTGTCATATAAACTGCTTGCGCAGGAACAAAGAGCAGAGGATGATGTGAAAATGTCTGACATAAGGTGACATTGTTATGCATGATGGTACAATGTAACACGTTCATGCCTGAATCTGCATTGCCACTGCATAATATATGCTAACAACAGTTAGTCTGCTCTGGAGGCACAATCTTGCCATGTACGAAAGAGAAAGAGAGAGTGAGAGAGACTATATTAGAGAGACAAAACATGTTCTCTACCTAAAACCACTTAAGCATTCCTCTCCATGCTCGGCAAAGGCAACACCTGCTTATTGAGAACAATCGGCTAACTGTTTGGTACATTTTTATGGTAATGTTTTGCCTCCTCCTGAGTGAGCGTTGCTTAGGGATTACACACACATGCTGCTGAACCGGCATGGCTCCGGAGGGCTCCCCGCGCAGAGCGCAATCCACATTTAACACATAACAAATGAACGGGGACGTGTGGCAAAGGCCTTCTCCATTTTGGCTCAGAAACAAAGCACTGAGCCTTGCTGGGATTCAGAGAGGGTTGTGATTTCTTGATGATGACAGTGACACGTGAAGATGAGCTGTGTGCTTGAGTTCACAGATACAACCCAGGATAACTTTAGTCATCAGAGATCAAGAATCAAGATCCTTTTGCTTTTTTTCTTTTATATAGACTTCATATGAACCTGATGATATATCCATGTTAACATGCTGTATTTTTGCTCAATTTCAGATTTATAGACAAAGAGTATATCAAAATTACTTAATGTTTCAAGACTTTTATGTTTCACTGACAATTGGTGGAAACTTGTTCTCACTAATGGTGTTGACCTTTATCTGCACTTTCCAGTATGGTTGTGTTCGTCAGCCAACACCTTTTTAATTTAAATTTCACCTCATCAATTATTTGGGAATTTTAAAAACAGAAAGTTCTTAAATTTAGTGGAAACTGTTAGCTGTAATTGCTGTCAGAATAGATTGTCTTTCACATTAATATTCTCTCAGCAAGAACTGACAAGCCTGTCATGTAGCTCACATTATCTTGCTTTTTTTTTTGATCATGGCCTACTACCTAGTAAAAATCCACTAACAACTTTAATTAACTGCTTTACAGCTGTGAAAATTCCAACCGATTTTTGTATTTTGTCATAATCTACATGTTCGAGAACATTACACTACTACAAATATGACAAACCAAGTATATGTGTATATATAAATGTGTGTGTATGTAGATGGACGGATAGACTTGCTTGTTACATGTTATATTATTAATACTTTCAGATGAACTTTCTGAACAACTTAAATGCGTCTCCTTTTTTCACTTTATATTTATATATGGTTTTTCAGTAGGGCATCTTCAAGTGTCAAACCAAGCTTTTGTAAAGTATAACTGATTAATAAAAACTTTGGAGAAATAGCCTATCAGTATTAATTCTAATAAACACGTGACTGGTCTCTATGACAGTAGTGGCTGTACTCTGTAACTGCGTTAAATAAATTATTTAATTAAATAACCAAAAAAAGCAGTAGTGATATCCTACAAACATAGTCTATAATAGCCAATTTAACTTTGTTTCAGGTGAATGCTTACATTATTTGGTAGAATGATTAAAACCTTAAAGAATTGTGGATATAATATGCCCTAAATAAAATTACAAGTGAATAAATAAATAAATCCAAAAGTATTGTGACCTGTATGACTCGCATGTTGAGGCCTGTCTCCTGCGCGAGCTGCTCGCGGATGTGTCGCGTGGGCTTCGGCGTCGCCACGAACGCGGCTTTCAGAGTCTCGAGCTGTTTGGCCTTGATGGTGGTGCGCGGGCCCCGCCGCTTCGTGCACGAGTTTTGTTCCTCGTTCTCGTTGTTGTTAGTGTCCTTATCTGAGGATGTGGAATTGTCCGTCTCCTTCGTGTCGTCCTGAATCGGATCCGGAAGATCAGGCGATAAACTTCGGTCCGTACATGATGACACTGAAGTATGATGAAAGACCAACGAGGAACATTTTAGACTCATTGCAAAAGATTTTTAGTGTTCACTGTAGTGACATAACAGTAGAAGCTCTAAGCAGGTAAATAATGTAAATGTGCATTGTCACATCTATCTTACGAGATTTGTGAATATAAGCATTTTGATGGGTGTTAAATAAATAAATATGTAGACATATACTTTTTAAATTTGATAGATATAGGCTAATATTTCAATATTTGTGTGCAAAAGTTTGAAACATACAATTACGCTGAAACTGATTGTGGATTTCACGCAAGTTCATTAAATATTAGGGCCCTCTGGCTTTAATATGACCGATTAAAAAAAGGAAAGGAAACAAAGGAGAATATAAAACCGAGGTCTAAACGTGAATCACTTCTGCAAAATATCGGAGGAATTAAGTCTGATTGTCTCTTGGGACAGGCTGCTGTGCTTGATAACAGCTTGTCATTGTCTGAGAAGCGGGGATAGACGACTACAGACGTTTATCTGACAAGAACGCATGGGCTGAAGAGAATGAGTTATGGACACTTCTCCATAGGTGGACAACACTAAACCAAAAGAGTCCTCAGCTTGCAATGAAAAAAATGGATTGACCGAGTCATTTTCATGTAAGGACTATCACAACAGCATTTTAAAAAAGGCCTGTAGAGTTAAATTAAGTTCCAAAAAAAGCGAGCATAATTTTGCTCAAAGATGCAGGTCTACCACTATTTTTGCACGATCAATTAAAAACCGGTTAAACTTATCGTTATAGTGGCCTTGGCTGGATATGCTATTTTATAATTTTTTTCCTTACAAAAAGCTTTTATACAAGTCATACAAATCAAGATTACTGTAAAAAATAGCACGCCACAAATTTCAAAAGACCATTTGCAGCATTAATGAATCTGAGTGTTGTACGTCCCTTTTAAAGCGACTGGACGGAGTACTCAGTCGCTGTTAAATTAATTGGACTAGCACTGACCCACAAGTGGAGGCGATAATGATGTCATCTGTATGTTGGGAAACAAACAGTGAAATGTTCAGTGATTCTGAACACTCGTGAGCGTCACAGTCACGGGGACACGCGTAAATAGTGAACCAACACACCTCTGAATCGGGCTAGTCGTTTTCTTTCAATGGATTTTACATTTGAATACAGCACACAGGCTCTGTTAATGTGCATTTACATACGTAGAGCACGCGAGACAATATATAATGAGTAGACACAAACAAACACAGCAAATGAAAATGTTTTAAAAAATGAAAATGTGTATTGAATTAAATTCAATGAAAAAATAATGCGCTTTCCTGAAATCTTAATGTCTATTTTTTTTAAAAAAATTGCTATTGTTTACAAAAAAACAAATATTGTACAAAAATATTAAATATTTTATAAAATATTTTACTTAATGAATTATGTCATATGGTGTAACCATCAAGTAAAATGTAAAATCTTGCCTAAATATTGTTCTTGGGCACTTAGCCTAATCGTTATTTTCAAATATTTTTTTCTTAAATGCTAAATAATCTTTATGAATGTTGGGTTTTAAGCATTTAATTCAAAAGATCAAATTAATGTAATGACCTTGACAAAGTTAGGGTCTAAATGTGTTCTCTTTATTTTATAGATTTCATAAGCTATCACATGACAACAAAATGGCTTCCTGCTTGCAGGTTATTCCATAGTGACATCGATATAACTATTAATCATTTTTTAATTAAATAATTGATTTACTGCTTTTTAAAAGTACATAACGATAGTAATAAATGACAAACTAAATGAGCCAAACTCCTTTTTCAGATACTTTTGACGTTTTTACTTTTACTTTATAGCCTACAACACACACATTACTGGAATCATCTTAATAAATTCCTTTCATATCAATTGCCGTTTTGATGTCATTTTGAAATAACCTAATAGATTCAGGTAGAAAAAAAATGAGCGCCAAGTCATTGACCCATAATTCACACAACTGAGTCAGACTCTTTCAGAGAGATGGAAATCTCTCTCTCTCTCTCTCTCTCTGTCTGTCTCTCTCACACACATACACACACTTCTTAAACTACCAACTCCAGTCGTCGTGCTCACCTGAGTTTAAATTGACCTCTTTGATAGCGCTCGCGCTCATGTAGTCCTCTTTACACACAAATTTGTTTTCGTCGATGACGTAGAGCTCCTCGCCCGTGGACAGCTGTTTGTTGCACACCATGCACGTGAAACAGTTCAGGTGGAACACCTTGCTGCGCGCTCTTCTCACGAGGTCGCTGGGTGAAATGCCCTGCAAGCAGCCCGCACATTTCGTACCAAAACGCCTGCGGAGGGACACACAGATGAAATCCGGAACAATATTTTATATTGCTAGTCTATAGAAGGCTATATATATATATATATATAAACAATACAGCAGTATGTTAAGCCTAATGGTCAACACAAAGGTTAGGTCATGGACACTGATGATCCTGTAGTTATTACATACTGTGCCAATAATTGTTTATTTTATCTGCGACTAAAAAGGACCATACTTATTTTCCATTCCAAATACTCATATCCTGCGTGTAGTATGTGCATGCAATAACTAAATAGTCAGTTCTGTATATCTTTAATATTGTCATATTATGTCACTAAAATTACTGCAACACTGGAGCACGCACACACGATTTTCACTCACTGTGTCAGCTGGCAGCGATTTGAAAATTATAATAAAATAGGCTACAATTTTACAAAACAATTTTAAATTGGAAACATATTTATAACGGGCATTAGCATTTTAATAAACGATGCCATAATTCTAAAGGAATTTGGCAGCAGGCTCAAGAAAAAGTCAGTGATATTGTAGGATTAAGGCAAGATACCAAAACCTAATTTTAGGTGTTAAACACAAACGCAACTCTGTTCACCTATTAATATTTTAGCATGAATGTGAGTTGTCGTTAAAGTACAAACGTAACTATATTTATATACACAGCTAAAAAAAATAACCTGGCTTTCTTAGATTTATCCATTCATCCTCTATGAATTGAGAGATAATCAGCAAATTATATTTCGATGTTCCTTTTCTGATTTGTTAATCTGCGCCTACAGTTTTTTTTCCTCGAAGGGAGAAATAGCACAGTTCGTGTAGTTTGTTCAATTCATATTTCAATGACAATGAGACGAGAAAGACCAGGTATACAGGCCGGCCTTGGTTGTGAAGCACGTCAAGCGCACTACTCCCTTCTGTTTCTCCCCTCGGGTTTATTTTAACACTAATGTACTAAATCTTCCCCCATTTGTTATGGTATCGAGTCGCTCTCGCGCTTTTCAAATGCATCTCTCCCAGTGAAAGGCCATAACACTACTTACACAACAAATGGACGCATTACGGGTGATTACTGTTTCGCCCCACTAATGGCTCCACATTCAAGCGCAGAGCTGGATGGGCCCCATAGAACGTGATGGTCAAGGCCGTTTGGGATAACAATGGCTCATATGAAAGCTTAAACACTGGATGACATTAAATAGCTCAGAGAAATGTAAACTAGAAGAAAACCTGACAGTAGTCACTAATATAAGTGAATAAGCGGCCTGTTCTTAGACTACAACAATATCATTACAGCTACGAAACACAGGTGTTTTAAAACTGTGTTGTTTGGGTTCTAGGAATTTAGTGCATATTTTATTGAGGTATTTTTTATTTAAAGAAATGACATTACGTTTAGGAATTTAGCCTAGGCTGCTGTTAAGAACATTTCACAGAGATAAATCATTTTTAATTAAATGGTTTCTGAATTAACAACACATGTAAATTATCTTTGCTATTTTATCTGTCAGTTTAGAGTTTAACTGGATTTAAAATATATATTTCCTGTGTATTAAAAATAAAAGCTATTTGCTGGATTTGTCGTTTGTATTTCTGGATAAATGTGTAAAAACACAGCAGTCAGTTGTGTTTAATATTAGTTCTCCTACAAGGGTTGAAATGCATAATAATAATAATAATAATAATGCGCAAAATAATAACGTGTTAAACGCTGTAATAAACAATTACTCCACTAACAGATATTTTTCCCACAATCATCCGCGCAAAGGTCTTCAAGAGGAATTCTCACGCCGAAAGCGTGTGAATACAATAAGCAACGAATGGCTCATCAATCAAAAGCTATTAATGAACGACGGAGGATCAAATGTTTAACAATACATTACACATTTTAGGCAGGTTAATCCACAAAATGAGCCTCATCCACATAAGAGGAAAACAAGGGTAGGTAAATCCTACATGACACATTCTTCAAATGAGGATTAGTCCAGAAGTTTGACGAGGTGAGGCAGCCCAAATGCGAGCGGCTTCAGATCTTACCTGAAAAAGTCAATTTTGCAATAGAGCTTTCCATCTCTGGAGAAACATTTTTCGGTCAGGTTGCAGTTACACTCGCAGCACTGGACACACTTGGCGTGCCATGCGCGGTCGAGAACGTTCAAGAGGAACCGATCGAGAATGGGCCTTTCGCACCCCGCGCAGTGCACCATCATTCCGCCCTGGAGGGGACCGAGAGCCGACCTTCCCAAACGGGCACCGCGCCTCGGATTGGGGCCACACGAATCGGTGCAGAGCAACGTCTTGGCTTCTTGAAGAGGGAGGCAACAGCAGAGCAAATGTTCCGTCTTGAGAACGTGTCTCCACCACGCCTAGAGGTAAACACTCCGGACGTGATTGTTGCGCATTATACCTGTCGGCATCCAGAAATCCACGGAATCAGAAAATAAATCTATTCGCTGGAAAGAGTTTGCTAACAAAAAGGCGTCTCCAAGTTTTCCTCCTGGTTTGGGTTTGGGCTCTTGATCCACCTGCGTGTGTCCACTCACCTCACCGACACTTTTTTGCATCACTCTGTTCCAGTTCGCGGGAGCCTCTCGCATCCGTATTCAGATTTGATGACGTTTTCCTTGTCCTAACGCCTCGGTGGCCAATCGCAGACAAGTTGCCATGGCAACGGGTTTAAATATTGGTACTCTCAGATTGCTTCCAAAGTTCTACCTTGGGTTTGGTAAAACGTCTGTAAAGGCTGAGGGTGGTAAAGCTAATTATTTCTTCGACGTGCTATTTTTCGTTCCTACCGAGTTTGGACTCGACCACTAAAATCAAAAAATGTGTACTTAGTTAGAAGGCTTGCGTTTTTTGGCCTCGCAAAACTTGGATGCTGGACAGCACATTTGGACTGGAAGACGCTGTTCGATTTCTTCATAGACTTTTGAGATGATTTTTATTAAGACGATAATGACTCCATATATTTCTTTGTGGTTGCCATTAGATTTAAGTCTCAAATTCTGCATTAATTACAATGTAATTAATTGTTAGAACGGTCGCTAAATAGAGAGACAAATTTACAGACGTTAAGTTTGCACGTCTTTTGCATGCTGTCTATAGAAAATAAGTCTAGAAAATCCAAGTAGCCATCGCTGCGTCTTAATTCTGAAGGAGTGATCTGTGCGCGCGGTGGGGGATCCCGTTCTTTTCTCATGCATAAAGCTATTTACAGGGAAATGCACTGGATTAAGATACTGACTCGCATCAATAGAGAGTACCGGATCGCCCAGCGGTTTGACAAAGTAGCCACAAATCGAAGGGATTTTAAATATTTACCCAGGTAATCATTTTGTTAGCTGTGGAAATGCAAACACTACGTTCACTCTAATTTATTCGAGTGAATTAGAGACTGAATTCACAATCTTAAGCAGCTTTTTAACATTTAACGGAAATGACTTTAAATATGATATACTGTTAAAATTTAAACCTGTTCATTTTTACAGGTATGTCGACACGGAATTCTCAAGATAGCTATAATTTTATTTATCAATTAAAAGGAAAACAACTAATACATCAGCGTGCGTTTTTATTATTATTATTGTTAGCCAATGAAATGTTTACCCACATGCATTTTGTGAGGTAATATCGTTGTCAGAGAGCAGTGTTTTCACGGGTTCTGAAAGCCACAGGCATGTCTGATCAGTGGAATAAATCCGGATCAGGCCACCCGTGGTCTGTCTACCTGCTTCCCTCTCTCCATGTAAACAATAGCACGTAGTTTACAGTTGTGTTAGTGTATCGGATTAGAACGCGAACGCAAACACCATAACCAGTGCTCTGCCCATTGTTAAATAAAGTATGTCTGACAATATTTAAAACAACACAACAAAATCTAATAATAATAATAGTAATAACAGCAACAACAATAAGAATATTTATTATTATTATTATTATCAATCAATCAAAAATTCCAATATTGTTATGATTATAACAATTTTACAATTGGGTTTCACACAAAATACCTAAATACCTAAAAACAAAAGTCTAAGATAAAGGTGAAATGATCAAATCTATCTATCTACCTATCTATCTATGTATAATCTCTTGAAATTAATAATCCTTTTACAACATGCAAGGCTTAAGCAGTGACTAAATAGCGTTTGGTAATATTTGGAGTCAGGGGATGCCGGTGGGCTGCATGCTGGAAAAAAAGGAGAGCCAAGGGCGAGTTTCGGGCCCCCCGCTGTTCTTGGCAGGCAACAACGACAGCGAGTTTGGCTTCGCTTACATTTCTAATCCCTTCGCGATGCACGCTATTTATTTTCTCACTAAGTATTGTTTTGTTGACTTCCCATTTAAGAAATCCTCAGTTTTCCCCCTGACGTTACCCTCCGCGAATAAGCAAATATGAGAAATGCACGCCTGGGCTACTTCCAGTCATTTGCATATTTTTAAATAGCTAAATGCTAAAATTAAAGGTGCCATCTGTTTACAATCGCCCTGACAGAAGAGCCATTAACAGGCTGGCCTAACCTTGTCGAGTCTTTTTGGTTAAATAGCGAATCAGCCCACAGCTTTTGCGTACACACATATGCACCCAAAACTATGTGAACAACTCATTAAAAGCTGCTTTTAAATGACACAGAACGTTCCCACTTGCGTCATATACGAACCAACGCGTTATCAGTTGATGTATGGAAAAGCTAACATTTGGGACTGGAAACTCTTATTGAGAGCCTATTCTTCTACGTTTAATCAATAGGCTACAGTGCTATGAAGCTCCAGAGAAAGGGCCCAAGGGCTGCAATACAAACAAACGCCAGTGGAACGCGCAGAAACACCTGCGCAGATGCAGGAACTGTCCAGGGTGCTGAAAACAGCGGGAGGGATTTGTGCTCGCTCTCAGCGACTAAAACATCCAAGTCAGTGTGTGAATTATACAATGACTTCTGGGAGGGATGCATATTATAAGCCAATTTCGATATTTTAAAGGCAATTTTTGCTGAATTAAATTTAGGCAAATTGTTAGAGTGCAGTGTGTGTGTGTTTAAATAGCATATACCATATATGTAAATTTATATTTAAATGAAATGCAATGAGTTTATTGATGTACCGCTTTAAACCGTGTATAAATGGCGCACTGTTTCTATAGTTACCTCTGGGTTTTCTGTTGATTTGTGAGAATTACTGCAAGGTTTGGAAACGCATTTGTGTATAAAAAAAGAACGCGGAAAAAAACAACAACAATATAAACTTTTATGACCCCAAACGACCTTTTTATTTGACTTCTGGTTGATGCATATTGTTTGTATTTAAAAAAAAGAAAATGACTACAAGAACACTTTAATGATCAAATATTATTATATATTAACATATTAGCTCTCCTAAACATTTATTAAGTTATTCAATGAATCCACTTTAAGATCCACTAAATCATTCAACACCAGACCCCAAGTTAAATAAAAATAGTTATTATGGATTAGTCAATGAGTGGATAGTGATTCTTGTATTTACTTCTGTCTCATTTTCTTAATCATGTTCACCTTTAAATTCACATAACTCATTAAAATTGAAGAGTCTGAAAGCTCGACACAAAAAGTCAGTTTCATTCCTGTTCAATTCATTGTCAACATAATTACATAAAACGATCAGCATTTTGATGATCAGCATCAAATCTGCCATTTTTGCTGCCAATGCACATTGGCATATAACATTATGTATAAAAGAAACAAATTAAATATTTAATGCATTTACACTTAGTTAAACGCAACAAGCTTTACAAAGCTCCATAAACTGAAAGAACAGAGCATATGTGATTCATTTAAAGGCAAATGTCCTTATTATATCAGTCTCAAAGGCTTTGGGTGTCTATCAAAGATATCATACAAGTGTGATCTCTCGAGTTTTGCATAAATAGGACATGAATACATGCATAGTAGATAAAACGCCTCAGTGTTCTTTGTGTAATTTACAGACAGAAGTGTTTAGAGGGTCTAATTATTTAGTGGACATTTCCACATAAACACACAAACCATTGGCATGAATGAAAACACACACAGGAGGAGAAAGAGAGGGAACAGAAACACACATATTTCTCAGAATGTATTTTATAAATTCTCTTTAAAATAAAAGTTAAAAATATTGGCATCAATTAATTCACGAAGAACTTTAAACATCCACAGAACCCTACTATTTCACAAACATTCTTCAGATTAATAAAATGTCCTTCACACTAAAAAAAAGTGGTTCTTTTAAGAACTGTTCACTGAAAGCTACTTCTTTGGGGACACTGGATCCTTATTTTTTAAGGGTGTATATTGCAAAACTCATTTTGAAAATACACTGACCCCTTTTTTTACAAACAAGGCTTAGGCCTAGTCCTAGACTAAATGTGAATCTGAGCTCTTTCAACTGAACATGTCAGTGCCTTTTTTTTGTCTTAAGATGCACACCAGTAATGTTTTTTTCTAAGCCATGTTTATAAAAATTACTTTAATGTCCTAATTGAACTATGGCTTAGTCGTGGTTTAGGCTAAGCCCTGTTTATGAAACCAGGCCTGGATGTTCCAAAATGATATGATTTAAAAAATACATTATTATTAACAAAATTAAATACTAAAATAATATGAAAATTTATGCAAAGCAGAAGGAAAGGCATAAATGCAAATAGACAAAAGGACATGAGAGACACGTACGTACACACTTTGAAAAGAGCTCCACTCAAAACACGTCTCCCTGGAGACATTGCAGTGAGTGGCACACCTCCACTTCCCCTGCACAGACCTTCATTCTCACTGCCAGAACTAGCCTGGAGGGGCCAAGCCATCTCAGCATGTTTTTTACGCTGCACCACAATCCACCCAGTCCACCGCACACACAGGCAGGGAGGCAGACAGACACACTCTCGGCCCAAAGTGCCATTAGTCTTGAAAGGTAGGAGAAGGGAAAAGAGGTGAACAGGCATCTCAAGCATTCCGATTTGCGAACCCCCCTTTTCCTCCCGTCTCCATCCACCAAAGGGGTACATGACTCCCCAGGGCTGAGGCAGCATGGCTGGGGTAGGCCTGGAGGGGGCTGCGAGCCGGGATGCGGTTGTGGGGGTCGGTCAGTGTGATGGATGGTTGATTGGTAGCTGTCCCAGGGGCCTCCCTCTCTCTCACCTCTGGCGCTGGGAATTAAAAGGCGGTTTGTCTCTAGCGAGTCCTCAGCTGCTGAAAGCAGCCCGGCAATTTCACAGAGATCAGAGAGGGCATTACTGCTGCCTGTCAGGGGAGCCGTCACACAGCCGGACACCACAGGGTGGGGTGGTGAAGGGGGGCCGGCTCTTACAGGCATGCACATGCGTGCTAATTTTCACATGGAAAAACACGCCAATGCATATGAGGCTGTGTATCTCCATTAACGCCCAAACTACCCTCAGAACACCAATGCGAGACCCCTGTCCTGATGAGTATAAATACACACAGACATTCACACTTCCAACAATCTCACAGCCACTGAAACACCAAGAAACTTATTAACAGCCACCAGACAGTACAATAAGAGTTTGGTGGAAACCAGCTGGTCAGGAATGCAGCTGAGCTCTCAGTTACTGCTACTGCGATGCTTTAAAATGAGGGAAATATCTTAAAACAGATATTACAAGATATGCATATGAATAATGAAAACATTTCTAAATTTAGCTAAAGTTAAAAGACTTCAAAGTTCATGCAAAAGTTTGAGCTTAAGAATGTACATTAATAATGTTTAACTTAATGACTTTCCAATGTAAGCATCGTAAAGTATGCAAAAACATTAATATAAGTTTAAGTTACTATAAGCCAGGCTGAGAGTTCACACAAATATGAAAATTCTGTTATCATGTAGTCATCATGTCATGTGAAAGCCATATTACTTTTCTGTGGAATAAAATATAAGAGGTTTAGCAGAATGTCCGAGAAATCTTGTCCGAGAAACAGGTTTTACTTTGCACTTACTTTTGTTTTATTTCAGTTTTAAAACATTTTCTTTGAATTTAGTTCAAAATCTTGTGTTTTCAGCAGCTGTTACTCCAGTGTCCTTCAGAAATCATTCTTATGTGCTTATTTGGTGCTCAGGAAACATTTGTTGAATACAGCTGTGCTACTTGATGTTTTACTATTATATATAAAGTAAACATGGTTTATGAGGACACTTGTGTCCCCGTAAAACAAAAGGTTTAAAAAACATACTAAACAGTGTTTTATGAAATTCAAAAAGTGCACACAGTTTCCTGTAAGGGGTAGATTTAGGTGTAGGGTCAGTTTAGGGCAATGCCACATACAGTTTTTACAGTATAAATGCACAATATGTACAAATGCAAGTATGTGTGTGTATAGGGTACAGACCCTGTCACTGAGGCTTGATAAGAGAGATTACCTGCAGCCTTTGGTCCATCTTAATGAGGTAATGAGTGGAGAGGAGGGGGGCGCTCTGCCTCTGCCCTCATATACTCCATTAATCAGAGCAGGTTGGGGGGGTCAGACACCACGGCCAGAGCCCCAACCCACCCCCATAACACACTAATGGACTGACTGAAGGTGCATTTAGTTAAATGGCTCTTACTGCTTAGCATGATGGAGAGGAGTAGGGTAAGAGACAGAGGAAGAGGATGGCAGGATGACATACAGAGAGGGAATAAGAGGAGTGAGATGATGGGGAAAAAATCAACAACAACTGCAAATCAAAAATAACGACAAGAAGAAAATGACACCTGCTAAGATCTGTGCTGTGAGACATGAGTTAAAATGAAAAGCAATTAAAAATATAGCTGCAAGCAGCAATTACCGGGGTTCAAGCATTTTAAGGTTTTTGAGGTTGTATAGGGCAACCTAAATGTGTGGCAGAAAGTGAAGCACATCGAACATGGACAATAGGCTCACAGACACACACACACACATAAATAAAATGGTTAAACTATTATATTAATACAAACACAGACACACACATGCACGGGCATACATTCACACATAATATTGTTGCAATTTTAGATATTTGAAATAAACGATAGGTGACAGTTATTGCAAGTCTTCTCTTTTAAAGAGTTTATATGTTATTTTCATTATTTCACTATAATGATTGTATGACAAAATTGTAAAAAAGCTTACCGTTTTGCTCATAAAGTTAACTAAATGTGATTTTAAATGTTAAAATAGTGATTTTATGTTTCCATCAGCAAACACGAACAGCACTGTTTGTGAGCTCATTAGTGGTCTTCCGCTGCCATCTAGTGGTTATTAATTGCAATTTCTTACAGAACACAGTGTTTAAGTGATGTTCTTAAACTAATTTTGGGAGGAGCATGAACGCATGATTAGCGTGGCTGGCACCTCATTTCCTAATCAATCTATTCCTGTTTTGTCCAAACCAAAATCTTAAGCTTCTGCCTTAAATAAGCTTGACATCTTCACTTCCTCATCTCGTTACGCATCCCTCCTCCGCCCCTTCTTCGCCTTGTTCTGCGCCTTCCTACCGGGGGGGCGAACGGGGTTCCAGCCGGACACCGAGCTCAGCCCTCGCAAGGGTTCAAACTACTAGGGCTTGGATTTCGCCGATCTCCCGGCTCGCCCCCTGGACAGCAGGCCAAACACGCTTTATTGTTATCATAAAGGAAGCGCGAACTCATGAATTGTTATTAATTGTTATTAATTATTAAGAGTCACGTGACACATGCTTTCACCAAGTTGAATGAGTTTTTGTTTACGTTTTATAGGCCTTTGGGTTTATGTGGCCACGCCCCATTTTTAAATGAGCCAATTATAGCTAACCAAAGGACAAAATTCAAAATATTTTTGATAATTATTAATCTAGAGAGTCCACAGATTATTACAGCAGTGGTTTGATCAAGGAAAAACCAGGGACTAGTTTTTAACATATTTGTTAAATTATTAATAAACAATTTGATTGACAGCAATGGTTGCTCATGAGGAGATCTATTAAATGATATGCATAATGTGTGAATATGTGAAACACCACGTGATTACAGAGCCAAAAAACTTGTTAAAACTAGTGGCCGATTTGTTTCAGAATTCTTACAGACCTTTAGGGCCATGAGTCGAACGTGCCCACCAACTTTCGTTCCGATCAACCTCGGTTAACCCTGTCTAATAAGTGCTCAAATTCATTGGCCGATGGCGGCCATTTTTTTTTAGATACGCCAATGTCCTCATAGAGACTTGTGCAAGTTTGGTCCAGGTTGCTGCATATCAAATGAAGCCGATCGGATCAACGGTTGCCTAGTTATAGCTAATAATATGTTTTTCTGCCTCATAGCGCCACCAAGTGGCAGAGCTGCGCTCTTACACATGTGTACCGAGTTTGGTGAAGATACCTCATTCCGTTCCAGAGTTATAGTCCGAATAACATTTGGCTAATGTTAGCATAGACGCTAATTGCCTAATTGAATCAAATTTTTTTTTTTTTAATATATATTGATATTCAATGTCCACAGATTATTTATGCAGTGGTTTGGTTGGATATAGGTCAATTTTGCGGGAAAACGGTGTGTCATAGAGCGAAAAACTCACCTATGCACTTCGTCCTGAACCCCTAATGATGTGGGAGGAAGAATGAGCTACTATGCTGAACTTCAGCTTCTTGGGTTTGGTTGAAGTTATTTGAATATTATATTTTTAACAAATATAATTTTTTATTTATTTATTTTTATTTATTTTTTTCTTCACAAAATTGATTGGAAATCAAACTATAATTGCTGGACCCCCTGGAATTGCTGCCCACAGACTGCTATTTTAAATTATTATTACATGCATCTTATGGTTTTTATTATAAATCTATGTTATACATCACATGAATATTCTTGATATGAACACTTAATGCACCATCTAGCTCTTTGTTGATGGCTATTCAAACATATGTGCATTCTGACAAAATACTGACTGACTCTTTCTTTGCAAGCAACACTGAAGTGCTAATGGATATCTTTCTCAAGTTATTGTAAATCTCCAGGAATGAACCACAAAACCATAAGATATATACATTGTTTATATATGTATATGTATATGTATGTATTATGTATATTAGAATATATGTGACCCTGGACCAAAAAAACAGTCATAAGTTTTAATATATTTACTGTAGTAAATTTACAAAATATCTTAATGGAACCTAATCTTTACTTAATATCATAATGATTTTTGGCATAAAAGAAATATTCATAATTTTGACCCATACAATGCATTTTTGGCTATTGCTACAAATATACCCCATGGACCTAAGGTTTTGTGCTCTAGGGTCTCATAAGGGTCAATATGCCCACCCACTTACAGTATATATTTTGAAAATATTTACATGTATCTACATATTTGTAATGTGACATAATTGTATATTTATATATAAATATACTTATTAGATAAACATATTTTTCTTAAATATATACATGTGTGCTTGTATTATGTGTGCCATGCATAATAAATACGCACAGTACACACACATATTATGTGAATTTGACAGCACTAATACTATATATATATATATATTCTAATTGAAAAGCTATATTACATGCAAAAGAAAATAGACAAAAAAAATAAATAAAAAAAAAACAAGTAAATCTCTGGTTATTATTCCATATCATTTACTTGATCTAACAATCATTATTTACAGTACAGGGCTTTTGCAAAAAAGTGAAATGTGATATATAAATCAAAAATTATGAAAAGCAGGGAAAGCTTAGAGAGAAGGAAAGACAGAATGAGGATAGATAAGAGGACAAAATGAAGGGCAAGGGGAATGATGGCAGATTGATGGAAGGAATGAAAGATGGAAATGAGCAAGAAAACAAGAGCGAGAAAGAAACTGAATCAGAAAGGAGGGGAAAGAAATGTTTGAGGTATGTGTGAAAAGCACGACAGTGAGTCAGATATACAGAGGGAGGAAGAAAGAGCTTGTGAGGGGAGGAATAATCTGAGCTCTGTATGTGTGGTTGTGCCCTGCTCTCCCCTGGCTGGCCGCCCCAGCAGCCACTTGAATTAGCAGCCGAGGATTATGGGGGAGAGGCTCATTAATGGGGCAGACAAACAGCAGCCAGTGTGAATATTTGCACCCAGAAATTGAAAAGATTAAGTCCTATTTGACAATGACTGGCAGGCTCCACGCTCGGAGAGAAGCTACTGTTAAATATTCATATGCTGCCCGCAAGGCTGTCTGTGCGTGAGCGTGTGCGTGTCCTTCTCAATCCATGCACAAATGTGCAGAAATAAATATATAAATATATATATCTCTCAGAAAGTGTGAGTGTGTGTGTGTGTGTGTGGGGGGGGGGTCTTTTTTAGTACATGTTTGAAATGTTTGAGTGCATTTGTGTGCAAATGTCTGTACTTTTGTTAAAGCAAGTCCTTGAAAACTCTAGGCTTGTGGAAGGTGAGGAAAATGAGAGCTCAAGTTCAGCCATTTTCTAGTCTTTGGTATTATGCGAAGTATTATAAAAGTATTATAAAAAACAAACCACCTGCTTTATTTCTCACCTAATGCCCTCAGGTCATTTCACAAGGACAGTAACACCACCGCCAACGGGATTCATTCCCCACTTTTCAGGCACATTTTTAATAATAAAAAAACTTTTTAAATCACCTTTGACATGGTCACAGACTAGAATCTGGCCTTGGGTTTTGAAAATAAATAAATAAATAAATAAATAAAAATTCCTGGCACTACTGTGGCAAGCTTTGTATTGTCTGTAAAATATGATGAAATGTGAAATATCTTTTTTTCGTATAAAGCACATTATTCATAACAAATCTGTAGCTGGATGTCACCTGTGAGAATGGACCATTCTCAGGGAAATATTTCATCAATTAATAGAGATTGTTTGTTTTTTCAACAAAGAACTGGTGGGCCAGGAACGTTTGCATCTGTTTTAAGTCATTCAGAGGTAATTCTAGATCTGCTTCAAGACTTAATCTCACAATTACTCATTTTCAGCAGTGCAGTGACTGCAACAGCGAAAAGAGTCACTGACTGGGATTATGGCTTGGTATGCTCGGTTCTCTTGCTGTGTTACATGTGGATTCGGCCGTTGGTCCATGTGCCCACCTACATAGGATGGTGATTAATGACGTGCCCTTTAGGTGTCTGGTTAATGCCAACCCCCCACTGGCACTTCCCTTTAAATGGCAAACTCATGACATAAAGAGGGAGCTAATCTGACAACTTCAATTAATCTATTGATCCTTTTTTAGGTATAATACCACACCAAACTGCATCATCCGTGAATGAAGAAGACTTATTCGGTTATTTGGGACAATCTAGAAATATACAGCATAGTTTGCTACTCCTTGGGTGAACTAGAAGAAAGCAAGATGTTGGTTTGTCACATTTCTGCTTGATGTTTCTTTGGTTTTGAAACTACAAATGATGCGAAAAAACCCCATAATATTTCAAGAAAAGTTTTCTTTGAAAATATATTTAGAAATGGGTGTTTCTTTAATTACGGCACCTTCATGTCCCAGTCGTAATAAACTCTCTTTTTTATTTTTTTTTTATTTTTTTAAACAATTCACACCATTTTAATTTCTACTACTTTTCAAATTGCATTTTATGAATAGATTTGATTGTTTACTCTTGTCTGAAATTCAGATCTTCAATATTAAAATATAAAAATAAACCACAAAATAGCACAAAATGTATAAAGAAAAAATAAAACAACCAACAATTTTGCACATTATTTTATTTAATAATAATAATAAAAGAATATATATATATATATATATTTATAAGGAGACAAAAGTGTTTCTAATGAGCAAGCTTTATTTTGATAGGTGACCATGAAAATAAAGAATTCCAAATATTTAACAGACAGTCTACTAATATTTTAATAACTGCTAGTGTAGTTACAGAGTTACTGTAAATGTCTAAAGTGCACTATCAAAATAAAGTGTATCTGAAGATGAAATATGAGGCACTTGATGTGTAGAAAAAAAATATTTATTGTTATTTGCAATCAATCTGCAATTTTGTTAAAATTAAGCAAAAAGTGTAAAATTATAATTTCATTGCGTGTAATTAACTGAATGCTAGCTATGAAATTAGTCTGGGATTTTATTCCAAAACGTGATTTTCCTTTGCAGAATGTTATCATATTTTCACGAAGTTTTTACAAAAGAACCTACACTCAAATGACAAAATTCTTCTTTAATGCTTTTTTTTCCATTGTTGGGTGGTAGATGAATAAAATGTGTGTGTTTTAAGATAATGTTTTTGCAAAGGTCCATGAGGCCCATGGTTGAAGACATTCACACACCAAATCCTAAAGTGCACTATAATCACAGAACTGTGTCTATGCTGTGAGCACACCAGAGCGCAGCGTGAAGCCACTCTGACACCCCGTCGATCAGCCTGCCATGAAGCTGCCTGGCTGGAGATCACCTCCAGCGAACGCTCGGCAAATACAGCAGCAATTCATTTCCTTGACGGGACTGGATTCTTCAGACCTGACAAAGCTATTTACCTAGCCCGCCCCAGTGCTAGCCCATGTTAGCGCTAATGTTTTCCCTTCTGCAGAGGATCAATATCTTTGGAAGTGTACAAACAGCAGTCCCTCGGTGGAACAGATCCTGATGTGAACGGCTAACAGACTGACGGAGATGGCTGACAGCAGCTCGGCGCTGAAAAACCAACAGAAGAGAAATCAAATCAACAGCACATGCTAATGGGCCTCAGACTGAATCAACATTAGTGAGCTGTCAAAAACACTCCGCTCCAAGCGCTAATCAAGGCCAAATTAGACAGAATCAACACAGTCCAAGATCACACGGACTATATCAACAAGTTGTGTAAATCCACAAATATAGAGATACTAAGTCAAAATGCCACCGCAATTTGAAAGCAACTGAAGCAACAGAATAATGGAAGATCTTAACTCACGTTTTACTTCTATATCTGATTTTATGAGTCTAAAAACATTTACACTGGAAAAAAACTACAAAAGCATATTAATAGTTATATGAAGAAAATAACAGAATGTGAAGAGTTTATTTCAACAGATTTAACAATTCTCAAAAATCATAATTCAAGAATCACCAACTTTTGTTTGACTAGGTTAAAAAAAACAATAAAAATATGATGACAATAAAAAAGTTCTTCAAACTATTCATGTGTATATATATATATGTATATATTAGTGCTAGGCAAAATGTAACAATATTTACATATTTACATGTGTTTACATGTATATTCATATAATTTATGTTATATATAAATATATTTATTACATAAATATATACATGCTTGTGTTTGTTTTTATATATACATAATCATATACAAAGTACACACACACATATTATGTACACAATAAATCAATTTTATCTTTTCTGTATATATCATGTTATGTGACCCAAAGGATGCTTACACTGTATTTTGGTAAGACTTTTATTCTGCTTGTTGACTGAAATTACGATTTAAAGGTGAATGACAAATATTTTGGAGAAAAAAAGCTGTATGTGTAAGTATGCATGATGGAGTGTAAATTTTAATTCTCTTTGTAAACATCACAAAAATGTGATAAATACACTGCTTTTTTTATATTTTGTATATACATGTGTGTGTGTGTTGTGCATGTGAGTGTGAGTATGTATGCATGAACAAGGCAAGGTGAGCTTGTGTGTGTGTGTGTGTGAAAGAGAGAGTGAGTGTGTTTAATCGCCTGCTCTGCTGTGATAATGCTGAAGCCTGTTATCAAGTCCATCTCTGCCTGAGGACTCAGCGGAGGGAGGCACGCTCACACACACACACACGCACACACACACACACTGCTCTGCATATCTCTAGCTTACACAGCCCTCTCTCGGTGCGTGGGGACCAGGGGGGCCAAGACAACCGATGTTCACCATAAACCTCTGACACTCATTCTGTGTCTGTCAGTTTCAGTATTGTGCTTCTCTTAGAAAACACCTGCTTCAATCAGCACACCGAACATTATCAAACCGGCCTTTACTAACATTTATTAGTCATTCTCTATAAAAGGAAGACAATCTGAATGAACTGACCAGCCCCTTTGACCAGACATAACATGTATGCCATCGTACATCTTGTGTTAAAGGTATGGTTCATCTAAAATTAAAAATGTGGTAATTATTTACTCACCCTCATGTCTTTACAAACAAGTATGAGGTTACATTTTCTTTTCCCTAAAATGATAAAAGTGATCAAGGCTGTGAAGCTCTAGAGAATTATAGAATTGGTCTTTACAACTTGTGTGATATACAAATAGTTAGAAGTAGAATTAAAGGTTTTGTTTTGAAATCAAATACAGTTTCTAACTTAGTTGACAAACATTTTATATTAATTTAAACACATATAATCCATAACATTATACATGTACATTGTTAACATCGTACAATATTATTTTTTTCCTTGTCATATTTTAATCAAAAGCATGTTAACATAAAACCTATCAGATTACCGTTGATAAAAATGACATTTTAGTTGACAAGAGAGAGCAGCAAAAAAAAAAAAAACATATTAAAAGTATTTTAAAGTATGAAATCATATTAAAATCTTTTTTTTCTTCAAAAACATTGTTAGTGCTTTGTTAATATCTTACTTTTTTCTTTGTCATACTTTCATCAAACATATGATTAATTACCGTCATGAAGCTCATCTCATCTTAATTATTGTTGACAAAAATAAAGACATTTGTCAGTAATTTAGCAGTTCGTAACTATTTAAAGTTTTGCTGAATAACTTTGACGGCTTCATGCATACATTTTTCTGAAAATCATACGCTTCCTTATAAATGACGTATGTATGAATTTGCCACCAATTCACCAAAAACAGCATGAGAGTGAATAAACTACAGAATTTAGAACTGTTTCAACCGTGACAAATGCATACCAGCAGAAGGACGTACTTCACTCGTTACTCTATTTCCCAGAACAATCATCTCTGATCAAATATTCCTGGAATCCACATCCAAGAGCAGGTAGTTTTGACTAGTGCTAAGAGCGTAGCTAGCACGGGGGTCCAAACTCTCCATTCAACTAATCACCCCCCCCCACCCAACGTGTACCCAACCCCCCATTTGGCTAATTATTCGTTTTTTCAAATGCAAAGCGCTCGGAGAAAGTGAGATGATTTCTCCTCATCTGCTTAGGAGGCCAAAGAACGCAGGGAGGGAAAGAAAGCCACCCGCAAAAAAGGAGAAGATGGAGAGACGTGCGATAGAAATGACTTTCTCCTTCATATGGCGGAGGTCTTTGAAGTCGACCGCGATGGAGGGAAGTGGGAGGGAGGGGTGGTCTCCCACCAAAAAAAGTAAAGCGAGGGAAGATCGTGTTAACGAGATGGCCTCTAAACATGAATTAAATGGTGGGAGAAAAGAAACACGATCAAACCTCTCCTACTTAGGCTGCTTACAAACCCCTTTCAGTGCCCGTGAGGTGTTTCAAAGCCTGGATTCCTGGCCAGAGCTTCTTAAAGGAGCACGGTGTTGAAGAGGCTGAGTTTTAGGGAGGGTGGGTGATAGACTATAGACATACATCATAGGCCCTGAATGGAGAGGTCAGGGACTTACACGTTGACACCAGGTCAGAAGTGCTAAAGGATTACAAGCTCACTAAGCCCTCAGGATCCCTTGTTTTCACTGCTTCTCTCTGTTTGTTGTTTTGTTGCGGCGCAGACGTGGGGAAGAAAGGAGAGAGTGGACCGACGGACGGGAATTAGTGTAAAAGCCCGTGGAGGAGAATGGCATCTCATTCACACCTCTTGTTGGCTGTTTTCGAGGCCCCCCAAAACAGCCCTCCCATCCCTTGTTGCTGTGAAAGCACGTTAGGTTGGCTTTGTGCAGACAAAAGGAGACACCCCTCCCTGCTCTCCGGACCCCGCAGGAGCAACAAGAGGATTTGGCACGGCACGCTAAACCCTGAGCCGCTCTCACTTTGATTGGCTTCGGTAGGAGAGCTCCCTCTCTCTTTGTTGATTAATCAAGAGATTTTCCAACTCTCTTTCTCTCTCTCAAACTCTATTTCTCTCCAGCTTCCCCCACCCACTCTCTCTCTATCGCTCTCTCTTTCTTTGCCTCCAACAGCTTTGAAGGTATTGGCTTCTATGACATCATGTTTGCCCATCAAAGTTCTATATACGAGTAGAATTTTTATTAGTAAGCATTCTATATTCCCGAAACTGCTAGAATAACGTTGAAATGGCACCACATGTGGCATTTATTAGGATACACTGTAAAAAAAATCATAGCTTTTACAAAACAATTTGGCAGCCGTGGTTGCCAGAATTATTTTGTAAAAAAATACAGAAAAACTTTAAACAAAACCTGTCAATTTTACAGTATAAATCTGTAATTTACATACAAGAAAATTTGAATGTAAACCAGTAAATTCAACAACGCACACCGCTATTAAAATCTGTTTTGTACCTTTAACATACTGACAACCAGCATAATAGGTGGTAAAACTGTAGCTTCGCAACAAACAAAAATATATACTAATGTATAGAAGGTGCACAGAGTCATTCATCATGGTAACAGAAAACACTTAAATAATGCAATAACCACTCATTAAAGAACAGAAGATGTAATATAAGGCCCAAACATACATAATCGATAACAAAAACTACTAAAAAACTAAAACTACTAAAAAACATGCAAAACAATTTGTGTTTCATTTTCATCCCAGTTCTGGGAATATCAGTTTACAGTTTTTGACTGTAAATTATACATTGATTTGTTCTATTTACTTAGACTTAACTGTACAATTAACAGCATTTTACTGTAAAATTACATAAAATGTCTGGTTAGATGTTTTACAGTATACAGTACGGTAACTTACTGTTAACCTACTAACAGTTTTTCTCTGTAGTGTTTTTACAAGATTTTACAGTTAAAGCTACACTTATTTGTTACAGTGTAAATTTGGTAATGTATCAGTTTCTCTGTTTATTCACAGATTTTAGACAAAAATCTTGCATCTTGCAAAGTCTTTTGTTTTTAATCTTGCAAAAATTTGGCATCTAATGTAAATCTGGAAGTTCAACTGTGCAATGAACTCTACATTACTATAATGAAGTAAATTGAGACACTGATTATGTACAGATCTTTAGATGTTCTTAATAATTGTTAATTAATCATTTTACATAAACTTGTGGATTTCATGCATGCTGTTGTTAAATTAAGTAGACAAACCAAATACTAAACATTCTCAAATTCATGTTCATTTTTTATTAACTTCAATTGTTATGCTAGTAATATTATTTATAATGCAAAACAGAAGCATTTGTACTGTTGGTCTCAGTTTTTTTGGACTCTATTGTGTAGCAGCCAGAATTTCATGGTGCATTAAAATGTAATTACTTACATTGTGACGGATACCACCAAAGTCATATCTGCTTGTCATTACAGAGAGCATCATATGTGTGTAAATAATTATAAACATTATTTGCTCACAAAAAAATCCATAATACTACGCCAGAAGCGGTCTTAAATGATCCAAAAAATATAAAAAAAAAAAAAGCAACAAGCACAAATTTTGAACTGGAGATTTAAAACTAATGAAAAAACTACAATTAAAACATTATAAAACTATGTCAACTGTGTGCAAGACTTGCTGAGTGTATTAAACATCTCAGCATGATTTCTAGGATTACTTTTTACACTGTTGTGGTAGGGATATTATAAGAGCATCAAAATGACTTGCTTTTTTCATTTTTTATACAAAAGAGAGTAGAGAATAGGGAGAAGTTTTTTTAAGAAATGTTGCAAGCCTGATTCAAACTCACATCGCCAATACAAACATGCTGACCGCAATGTCATGACTCTGACAAAGCTGTTTTTAAACGGGTCTAGAGATATCAGTTACCAAGTAGACAGACCAAGCTATGAGAGGAAATAATAACTGAAGTACACTGTAAACAACCAAATATCACATACAGTGGACATTCACATCTGGATTGTTGAGCCATTCTCCCTGCGTGGGTGTTCGAGACAAGGGAGTCAGCGAGAGAAAGTGAGAGATTGAGCAAGAGAGATAAACAGAAAAAAAGGGGGGGGGGGTGGCTTTCAACAATAAATCAAGTTCCAGACTAATCTATTTAGCATGCTTTCACCATTATCCTGTCAGTGAAACAGCTAATTAATTAACTGATTCTACAATGAAGAGCTTTTGAATGAGCCCATTTAGGTAATTACTACCAAGAGCTGTTTGGGCGCGTCATTTACTGCAGTCACACAAGCACGCTGGCAGCTGCAATAAAGTCCCTATCCTGTACAATTAGAAAAATTAAAGATAATATAGGTTATGGGTGTGTAGGTGTGCCTGTGCGGATATTTGTATTTGTGCAATGTGAGTGAGAAAGAGAGCGTGGCAGTGAGAAGTTCACAACCAGGAGATGATCACGATAGCACTGTGTCTAATTCAAGCAAATCAATACACAATATGCAAGAATAGTAATTACCAACCAGCTGATGATATGTGTGTGTGTCGAACACTGTAATATCTTTCATATATACACACTCAAGCAATTTCATCTCACTATTTTAAATCATTTTGTGGAAATCAGCCTTAAAATCTACAAACCTTTTGCACACAAAGAATGCTAATTCACGGTGAACCCAAATAAAAGGTTTCAGTACCAGGCTATTGGTTTACTATAATAGATAGGACAGGATCAAGACCAGAGGTAGGAGGGGGAAGATCACTGTGAATGAGCTCAAAGTGTGGGAAAGCACATCATCCAACTCTGACAATGCTGACATTAGTATTTAGAGAACAACACGCTGGACAAAAGAAGATATTTGCACCTGGCTTGTTGTCTGTGGTCAGAGGTTCATCACCTTTGGGTTAAAAGAAAAGAAGAGAACAAACTCTCTTCATCAGATCAGCTCTACTTCATCAGTACATCTCAATAATGGCTCAATCAGAGGGCATCCCCCTTTTAGTGGCCTTCTTTCAGGGTGGCTGTCTTCTTGTTGTGCCTGGGGCTTCTCTGTTTGTTTGAGCTCTGGACGCTAGGCTGAAAGGGCACAAGCATTTTAAATATGAACAAAGACAGAGACCATGAGGTAGATAAATTATGTATGGGTAGTATTGAACCATGTCCTATGGTGTGACAGCAAAAATGTAGAAAAAATAAAAAAGCTTAACAAATAACATGAGAATAATGTCTCTTTTGTTTCTTTTTTTTTTTTTTGAAATATGAAAAAAATCATTTCTATTAAGTGGTTGTTTCAAAATATTTTTTTTTGTTAAATTGTGAGTTAAATTGTTGTAGAGTTAGCATGCATATAATTTACATCATCAACAATGTCACAAATGCTGTTGGGTGAATAAAAAGTTCACTCAAAAAAAGAAAAATTGTTGGAAATTTCTCAAAAATTAAGAAACAAACTCATCTACACAGACTGACTATGCAGATGAGTTTGTTTCTTCATTTTTGAGGAATTTAGTACTGCATCACTTGTTCAACAAATGGATCCTCTGAAGTGAATGGGTGCCGTCAGAATGAGAGTCCAAACAGATAAGAAAAGCATCACAATAATCCACACAACACCAGTCTATCAAGTGTGTGCTTGTAATAATCCATTTCATAACTGCTTCCGGCTAAAATACAAGTCTTCTATAAGTAATATTGCATTAGGGAAGCGTCATTTTAGACTACAGACTGGTATTTTGGAAGTTTAATGTTAGAACACCTTAATGATGGATTTGTTTCTTAGAAACACACAGCTTTTCACTTTATAAGATGTTAATTGATTGAGGTGAGTCGGTTACTTGTGGCATGAGGGCGAGTAATTGTTTATTTTTTGCGAACTATTCCTTTAACTTGTACTGAACCTGAAATAATTAAATCTTACTGAAGCAAGTGCCTTTTTTAAAAGATATGATATTCATTGCACTTAAAGCACTTATTAAGTGCTAGGAACAGTGTACTTCTTCTTTGGTCACGTCTTATCTTGTCAGAGCCATTGGTACAAACAGGTGCATAATGACCCTGGGTGTGTGTGTAGGACAGGATGACGTGTATGTGCAGAGGCGTTGGTGAACAAAGGTGGTCTGAATGGAAAACCCAAGGAAAGGCCATCCAGAGTCTATGAATGTCAGTTTTCACTGACTGCATGTTCACTTACTGCTTTGTCTCTCCATTTTACAATGCAGGCGGCGCTCAATACCTCTTCACCCGAGGCTTCATCACGAACAGTAGTCCTGCCTCTCATGAATGAACCTCTGTCAGGGCCTTTCTTCCAGCCTTCATTCGTTAGCACTGCAAGACATTAGAGATTTGGACAGAGTAAGCAAGACAGCAAGAGAGAGAAAGAGACTACTGGCCTCATGTGAAACCATATTTCACAGTTTATGTTTCCAGACAACACCTGTCACTTCAGCATATATAGGCCAACATCAGCACATGAACATATAAACACATGCACACACACTTCTTTTCTACACTATCACCTCACACACACACACACACACACACACTGTACTTATTGCACCTTGTGAAGGACACAAGGGGCCATTAATTACTGGAATGGGCAGTTTTAAATCTGGCAGAAGGACGCAGTGTTGTTCCTGCAGAATGGAACGTAATTAAGGGGAAAGGCCACACGTCAGCGCCGAGCAGCCCGCGGACAATGCTGATGGGGATTTATTACTTCAGCTCGTAGAGAGGGAGAGAGTGCAAGAAACTGTGGCGGGGCAGCAGCAGCCAGGGTCTCGCACACATCTGAGTGAAATTGAACGCAGCCGCACATGTGCATGTTGATACAAACACATTCGCTTGCATTTAAAAACATACAGCTCACTCACAATGTCCAGCACATGCAGAAGGTCACATATTCCCCTTAAGGCTTATTTCGGCTAATTACGCTTTTTCTTTTTTGGAAGATCTGCAACATTTTTTGACCCTACACAAATAACATTGACCTATGTTTTTTTTTTTTGATTGCTGACACTTTAAATATTGAATATTAACCACCTGTTATGTTAACATCTAGGTTGAATAGTAGCTAATTAGTGCATTTTTGAATAAATGTGAGGGGACGTCAATGAAATTAGAAATTTACATGGCGGCATATAGGTCATCTGCAAAACAAATCACAAAAAGAAGCAATTAAATGTATAATATATTTACAAATTTAATAAAAATCAAATTCTGTCATCATTAACTGAACTTTATATCATTCTAAACCTGTAAATGTTTTTTTAAATGTTTTTATTTTCTGATGGGCACACAAGTTGAGACCGAACATACAATGTCAAGCATTTGGTTTGAAAGTTTAACATTGAGTAATAATTTAATTTTCACATTATTGATACCAACAAACAAACAAGTGGCCTTGTAATATACAAAAAAGGTAAAGTGGGTCATCTTTAAAATGCTTTCCTGTCCTGTTTGAACCTTAACAGATGATTACTATGAATTGTTGTTGTAGAGATCTGCATGAAGGTTCTTCAAAACAAACAAAAAAAAACATTAAAAAAAAAAATTAATTTATTAAAATGAATTGAATGAACATACTTAAATGTAATTTAAATGTAATTTTTTTCAAGACGTATTCCGTCAAAACTTGTTGATAGCAAAGTTAATTTAGTTGTCTGATGAGTATTTGTGATTTAGTAGATGATATTTCTACAAAGCAATTAATCCATATATTGTCAGTAAATGTATGTTAGAGCAAATGCAATATTTTGCAATTTTAAATAAACTTTAACAATGCTATTTTAAGCTGGAGTATAGTTTTAATTTGAGTAGGATATAGCTTTTAAAAGCTTCATTATTGTTGTGTAAAAACATTACACTAAAACCAAACACAATTCAGTAAATGACTAACTGCTGCATGTGCTTGAACACCGGACATCAACTCATTTCTGTATATTACTCCGTTATCTTGTCAACAGATGTTTAGTTAGACAATCCCATGTGTACTTGTAATAAATGTTGTAAAGATTTACCTTAAAATTCTCAAGATGACGCGTTATGCATAACATGTTTGGTTTTTAGCTCTAATCTAATTACCTGAACAAAGCCCAGAAACCAGCATCCTGCATCGTCCACCAAGAAAACTTTAATCAGCAACATCTGTTTGCCCAAAAGACACCAGGTCAGTTTTCAAGTACCACGGAGCTGCGGATATTTAGGAAGGCCGGAGGAAAGCAGTAAAGGAACGCGCGAACGACAAGTCATATTAACACCCCACTGTTCCTCCCCTGGAGTTTTTTAGACCTTGTTAGCTGCTCACCGAAAATAAGCCCAGAAAAGAAGTTACAAATTGGTAAAGGAGAGCAAAGAAAGCCACTCGTAGGCTTTTTAATTTCCTTCCCCCTGCCACCTTCTCCAGTAAAGCGTGTTGAAAGCCTGATGACTCAAATTACACCTTGGTAGGGTGTTTTTGGCTATTGTACAAGCTAAGCAATCATCTATATCAGTGCAAAAGAGAAGTCGAGGTAACAGAAGGCTTATAGATTGAGAAAGGTTTTTCACGGCTGTCATAATCTCACGCGCACGAGCCGAATTGTTCGTCTTCACAGAGGCGGAACACCTGAGCACCCATGTGAGACGCAAGACTTTCCAAAGAGTCTGTACAGTGTGGAGAGGGGCCAGGTGTCCCGAACACAACACATTTAGCGAGAGTGATGATTGTGGCTGAGCTTTGAAGGCGCGATGAATTCCACAAACCGAGGCATCTCTCTCTCCTCACTGAATGCAGACTTTTATTGACGAGAGGTTGCTGTAAAATGAAGTCCCCTCCATTCTCTCGTTCCCTCCCTTCCTCTGAATGGCTTCACCCTTCTTGGGTCTGTGTTCCGCCTCCTTCATCTCTCTCCAGCCATTCCTCTCGTTCTGCTATCGGCCCATAAAACACTCCCTCCTCCCTTCGCCTTGCTCTCTCCCTCTCTCCCTCTTTCGCTCGTGAGATTTGCCTAACAATGGGTGGCTCTGCCCAAGGTCAGATAAGAAGCCACAGTCCAAGAAGCCACAGTCACTGTTTCTTTCATCCGTCTTTTTTCCCCTCTCTCTCTCCCCTCACAGCTTTCAAATTATCTCTGCAGCACATAATAATAATTACTGAGGACGGCGGAGAGGAGATAAGGGAGAAGCGGAGGACGGGAGAGAGGAGGGGAGGGCGAGCGCCGAGAGAAGGAGTGTGAAAAAATACGGCTGCCAGAGAAAGAGAGAGGTTGAAGAATTATTATTGCTAGATGGAATTGGGTGGGTGGGGGGCGCTCAGAGAGAACAACACTGCTAATGTGCCTGTAATGAGCAAATCTCTATTTTTCTTCGTATGAAAGAGTGTGATTTTTTTGATGTATCAATGCCTGTGCCTCGAAAATCTATTATAACATCTGTATAATGCTATTCCTGTGATTTTCTCTGGTTAAGTGACATAAAGCCTTTTATTTTCAAGGTTACATCAAGTTTTGATTGTTACATATTTTAAAAATTTCCAGGTTATAGAAATGATGTGAAAAAAGTTGTTTTTTTTTTCTATAGAAAGAAAGTCACTCTAAGGTGCTGTGAAGTCATTTTCCTTATCTGTAGAAATATTTAAAACATGTTACATTTATATTCATATCCTGAATATAGTAATATCCACTACATTTTTGTCAGATTTATGCTTAATTTATGCTGTTTTCTTTCAATTAGCATCATTTTTTAACCCAAAAGTACAAAAAAAATCTTTTTTTTATACCCTGTGTGAGTTAAGTTGGCAAGGTTTAGTCCAATGCTATAACATTAGCCTTTTCAGGAAAAAGTAAATCTTCTCTGGGTCAGAATGACTGCAACATAAGGGTTAAAACTAGAACCTAATTTAATCTCTGCATATCTCTTGCAGTTTTCTTTCCTCTAAATGTATAAGTATGTTTACAAACAAACAAACAAACAAAAAAAAAGACAAATGCTGATTAAGAAAATGATAGTTTGCAATGCGACACACTCTGTCAAAACACTTAAAACTGAATTACAAATGATCCAGGATTACAGTCATCCATCATATTGTGATATTAAAAATTCAAAGTAAACAAACCTAAATAACTCATCTCTCATTTTAGGAAGTGATTTAAAACCCCAAAGGACTCCACACAGAGATTTATAGATCATCCAAAAATCTGAAAGGAGCTGAAAGTCTCTAGAGGTTTTTACTGAACAATAATTTTGTCTAAGTTGCATTGCAAATTCCCCTAAATCCCATCCTGCTCACCCTGCACCTCTATTCTAAACACCCCTTTCCATGCACTTCCGCACCCCTAACCCTTCTGACCCCCATAATGTTATCGGGAAGCAGGCTAAGCCTCCTAATCCCAGGTCCTGTGGTTCCCCACACCACCCAGAGGAGCTTCTATCTGCCTAGCTGTGGTGCTCTGTGCCGGGCTGATACTTGTGGGCTGAGAGGGGGGTCTGGAGATGCCTATCAGAGCTGCTGTTCAACAGTCTACAACACACACACACACAAATGTCACCCTTGACATGTAGATCGCTGGCCATCGGAATAATATTCTGAGGAAGCCTTATCTCTGAACTCAAGCTTCGTTGTCTGGATGACCCATAGTGGACCGATGACAAGGGGGGAGGGGGGATCTGTCTATACCCAGCCCACATGCTTCTCATTGGGCCACCAGACTGTCTCTGCTTTTGGTTGTGACTCACGATGGACATGGAATGGGTTTAATTTTGTGTTATTTAAAAATCAGGTGCGTGGAAATCACCAGAGTCTAGAATTTCATGAATTCATAAGAAATTTACAAACCAAAAAGAAAACTGATTAGGGCACAAAACTAAAGTCAAAAAACTTGGAAATCACCTATAGTGACAGTACAAAGTCTAATCCATGTCAAATTTAGTTCCACCAATGTTTGAGGAGATGTAGTGATAGAAAATGCTTAATACTAAAGACAAATCTTTTCAGATTTGTTATTATTATTTCAAAAGCATTGGGTTTGGGATTGTAATCAAATCAGAGATTCTCTCTCTGCAAAACAGCATGAACATAATTCAAAGCCCATTCATGCTAACTATCAGCGATGGTCCTAGGAATGTCTATTTAAAGAAATATTCCAGGTAGAATACGAACAGCAAAAGCTCCATCAGCAGCATCTGTGGCATGCGGTTGATTGTCACTGAAAATACTTTCAACTTGTCTATTGGTTTCTTCAAACAAATAAAGATGCATACTATAATGCACTGCAAGGATGCACTTACAATAAGAGTCTGGGGCATGTTGACCAGATGATTTAAAAGCAAAAGTTCTTTTTTACCTCTTTTCAATATAGATGAATGTCTGATTATTATTTACTCCCTGTAAAAATACTTAAGAATACCACACATATGCCACATAAGTTGTTGGTATCCTTACATGAATTTAATGCAAAAAAGCAGGTTTGCCAGAGTTAAATTGTCATGACACGAGTTCACAGAAGCATTTACAGATGGATATATAAAAGAAACATTATTCATGGTGCTGTATCCCTGAATGTAAAATGTTGCTGTAAACATCTTTATCCTGTTATATAGAACTTGCACTGAATTTCAATTTAAATGTTGTATTTGGAATTCTTTTTTTTTCTATGTGTGCCTTCTGAAAGTCCATAGCCTGTTTTCAAAGTTAAAAATAAAAGGTACATCTCACTTAAGACCAATTAGAATTGTAACAAACAGTAAAAAAGCAACTGAAAGGTCCATGTATCAACTGATCATTCGTTATTTGAATTAAAATTGATAGTGAAAAGACGAGAAAACATCGCCTATTTTCATTTTTTCAGTTGTTCAAAAAAGCGCTAAAACCAGAGTTCGGCTCAATTTTTTTCAACCCATCGCAATTTATTGGAACTGTGCACCAGGGCAATTCACCTGTTCTAGAGACTACCTTCTTTCTTTAAAAAAAACCACACACACACACACAAATATCCTGCTCGCACTTGCCCATTTAATTGCAGAAAATGTTTGTTGTTGTTGTTTGTTTCTTTTCTTTTTGAAGCCGATGCAAATCTGTCGTAAAATAACTTTTGAGGGTTCTAAGCGTTCTGAGGGTATATGGGTTTGGTGAGAGACAACCAAAATGGCAAATTTTTACTTTTATGAAAGTCTCTTATTCCTGTGCGGGTGGGCAGAAGCTTGCACCACGTTCAAGCGCATTGAGAGATACAACAAAACTACATTATAAAACTCAAGAGAGTATGCATTTTAATATCTCTGTTATTCTTAAGTTGTCAGTCATTACAGTTTCTTGTGTGAATGTTATAGGCCTATACCCAAGTCAATGCACGCTTTCTTTTTTGTATTTTCACAAAAATAGACCATATTATTTTCTTGACTGGAACAGAGGAATGACCAATGACGTCACAGGCTCAGATTTGGTTGACCAATCTGCAAAAAGGGGCGTGTCATGATCACCCACAAGGTAAAACGAATTATGAAGCCGTTTGTCCGTTTTCTAATCGTGAATCAAAAATGTAAAATTTAGCCAAAATCTGTTTTTTGCGCTTTTTTGAACAAATGAAAAAATGAAAATAGGCGATGTTTTCTCGTTTTTCCACTATCAATATTAATTCAAATAACGAATGATCAGATGATACATGGACCGACCGACCATAGACAGACCCTGAAACAAAACTAAACAGAAAAGAACAAACAAAAAAAGCTAAAAACAAACAAACAAAATAACAACAGAACAAATAAAAATGAAAAGAAAACAAAACAAGCAACAGGCCCGTGGCACACATCATCACCACAGAAGGAAACAAATGTAAATTAGATGGGGATATGAAGAAAACTAAGAAAACTGAAGAAATCAAGTATTCTTGATGAGAAGGGGTGTGGAGTCATGTGACACAAAATCTGCATGAACTCGACTGGTTGAACTTTACTGATAAAACGCTGGGTGTTAATGTTCATTTGGAAATAGAAACACACAGCTGAAGTGTTGAAGTTACATGTAACACCCATTATTTAATCTGCATAAAATTTGAAGTTTAAAAAGAACACTGTACCAAATTATGCAGCCCTTTTCAAGTAAAAAAAAAGCATGTGTGCATTTCAGCATATCTGCTTATCGTGTGATTCTTAAGCTGAAATTCCTAATTTGCCTGTATTCATTTAAAAAAAAAAAAGAGGAGGAAAAAAAAGTGTTCATTTAATATGCATGAAAGCTTCCCACTGGCCTCTGGAAAAGGGAGATAAAGTGGACATATCTCTGAGAGTTATGATAAGTGTGTGTATTTGTTTGCACATGTGTGTGTCTGAGACATATCTCTGAGCTGTATGATAAGACACATCAGCACGTAACAACACAGTGAAATGGAGGGAGGAGGGGGAGAACGGATGGAGGGAGAGATTGGAAAAAAATGAATGACACAAGGGGGCGTTTCTATTTCTCTCTCTCTCACTCAGTGTGGGTCCTCTGGGAAAGGTCGTGCGGCACAATGCAAACATGTCTGTGTGAATAGCTCGATGGGAAGAGGACAGCTGTTTGAGATGACAGCGATGGCTGCTAATGCTCAATCTGTCTGCCTCCCCACAGACCTATTCATACACACACACTTGCACAATGACCACAATGAGTTAGCCACAAAGCAAAAATGTGCTACTAACACATATACTGTACACACTTGCCACTTTGCGTGTGATAGAATGACAGCCTCGGTTCCAGTGTTGTGCCTTTATGGGCAAAATATCCTGTCTCTAATATTCACTGACATATAACAAGTCATAAAAGGAGAGTAATTTATCGTAAAATGTTGTGACGTATGTTACAGGTATTAGAGACATTCACAGGCATATGTAATTTCGCTGCTAAGATCCATTTTCACACTCTTTCTTACTTTTGTGCGACTAGAAACACACTTTAGATAAATACGCGAATGGAAATACTTAACCCACTCATTGCAAGTTTTACGAGTATTTATATGTTGCCTTGGCAGTAATAAACCTCTAGGCCGCACTAGTTGTACATTTTAATTACTTTATTCATTTTGATTCACTAAACTAACTTCTTTTAGAACTTTTGCTTGACCACGACATTTGTCGACCTATAAGAAAAACTATAGAAGATTACTTCTATAAAGTTTACTTTAATATACACTATAGCGCTCCTTAAAGCAATGCTTAGAATGTGAAGTGCACTTCTGCTGTGTTATAAATTTTGTTCTGAAAAGTTTCAGAATTCAGCGATGCATGAACTGAAATTTCTGTAGATGCAATATACAATCAACATACTCGTGTTAAACATAATGCACGTTTTGAAGCTGTATGCCAACGCCATTAAAATACAAGGAAGAAGAAGGAACTCAACGCTTAGTCAGTCAGTCAGTTATTTACATTATCATTTTAAACCTAGAAATATTTTTGTTACAAAACCCCATTAATCTGCTTCAGATGACATGTGATAACCTCCTGAAGGCATATAGGTTAGTTTCACGTTGCGGATATTTATGGCACTTCAATATAATGGGCACTATACACCCACATTACTAAGCTTGGAAGACCCAGAATTAAACAAACAAACAAAAAAAAAAACAACTCAGATGTTGTTCATCTGGAAAAAGAAAGTCATACACACCTTGGGTGGCTTTGGGGTGAGTAAAATATGGGGTAATTTTTATTTTTGGGTGAACTATTCCACCAATGACTTGACAACTTTATTCAACTTTACTGAGAGTGAGTAATTAATGACATAATTTTCATTTTTGGGTGAATTATCCTTTAAGTAGCATATTCAACATTGTTTAGAGCTGTCTAGTCATGATGTTAACCCAATTTGGTAGTGCAACTTTTTCATGAGTAAAGGATAAAGCAAAATAAGTCAACTAAGGTCTGTGGTTAATGATACTTGTACTGTATGTGTACAATATACACTACCATTCAAAAGTCTATTTGAATATATAAAGTTATATAAATATATTTATATATATTTAAAGTTATTCTGCTGAATTTTCAGCAGTCACCACTCCAGTTTTAAGAAATAATTTTAATATGCTGATTTGGTGCTGAAGAAACATTTATTATTATCATCAAATGTTGAAAAGAGTTGTGCTGCTTAATAATTATGTGGATATTTCATCCACAGAAAATGGTTAAAAAGAACATTTGTTTGAAATATACGATTTAAATGTCTTTAATCTCACTTTCGATCAGTGTAATGCATCCTTGCTGCATAAAAATATTAATTTGTTAAAAAGAAAAAATTCTTTATTTTAAATATAGTGTAAACACACAAATGTGAATTTCTAGTTTCTAAGAAACTGCTGCATAAGGATACAATGATTGAGCAGGAGATATATGAGTCATGGCTGTGACAGATATGTATGCCCTGTTAGTGGCTTTTTCTATCATAAGCTGTCCGCCATATAGGAATGGTCAAAGCAAGTCCGTAAACACTCAAGCTGTCTGTGTGTCTGCAACCCTAGTTACCTGCATGTACGAATATCTATATCTGCAATAGACGTCAGAAGATGATTTGGCTAAACTAACACAATACAATCCTATTCGGAAACTTTCAGAAATTACACAATGGCCATGAACATTTTTGAGGTAAAAGTAGAGAGAAATACTATGGAAAAAGCAGAAATTAAAGATAGAGAGAAGGTTGAAGAGAAAGTGGAAAAAAGTGGAAAGCTAATTAAAGAAACCCTACAGGCAAAGCTTGGGGGCTGGGAGGAATCGTGGAGGAAGGTGTCATCACACACACATACACTTTCCTCTTCTTCTCTCCTCTTCCTTCTCTGGCCTTTGATAAGACAGAGGTGCTAGACTGGGCCTCACCAGCACTGTGTATAATCACGACAGAGTGAGAGAAAATGTATGAGCAAGTGCGAGGGGTTTGTTTGGCTGTTTTAAGAGAGTGCTGCTCTGCTCTTGGCCTTGTTAGTGCTCATTAATGACTGACTGCTTGCTGGTTGCATATCTGTTCTGTGACCTGTTTTTATGTTTTACTCAATGTGTGTATCTGTTTGGAAATATGTGTTTGGTAGTGTGGTATATGTGTCAGGAGGTATGGCTTCATATCACGGTCAAGTCCGTCTATATGTGTGTGTGTTAGAAGGAAGGAGAAATCATAAGATATGTTTTAGAAGTCATTCCTGTTCTATCAAGTGGTTCAGTGTTTTCTTGCACCTGTTTACTCAAAATATGGTCAAATGACTTTAATGTTTAGACCTGAAACACCTGCTAAGAGATGTGCTAACAAGGTGCAGTCACACATGGAAAACTCAGTCAACCCTCTCCTTTAACAAAGAGAAGCCTTTGATAGCCTCTTCGGATTTATCATGTCGAACAAAACTGCCTTAATAATAATATTATGTGACCTGAAGCACAAAACCAAGTCGCTGGGGTATATTTGTAGCAATAGCCAAAAATAAATTTTACAAGTCAAAATTATCGTTTTTGCTTTGATGCCAAAAATCATTCGGCTATTAAGTAAAGCTCATGTTCCATGAAGATATTTAGTTAATTCCTACCGTAAATATATTAAAACTGAATTTTTGATTAGTAATATGCATTGCCAAGAACTTCATTTAGACAAATTTAAAGGTGATTTTCTCAGTGCCCCCCAGATTCCAGATTTTCAAATAGTTGTATCTCTGCCAAATATCTCCTATCCTAACAAACCATACATCAATGGAAAGCTTATTTATTCAGGTTTCAGATGATGTATAATTCTCATGTTTGAAAAATTGACACTTATGACTGTTTTGTGATCCAGAGTCACATATGATTAAAAAAGGTTTCCCATTGGTCAATCGCAAATGATAAAAACAAGTCTTATCCCACTTATTGTCTAATTAAATATTTTATTTCACTCTAAAATATGTCACATTGCAGAAGTGAAGTCACAGCCTAAATTTTTTGTCTTGTTGAATATTCAGATTCAGTTCAAAAGTTCAAATTTTTATTTAAAAGAAACGAATGCTTTTCAGCAGTAAAGACATTTAAAATGTTGCAAAAGATTTCTGTTCTAACAAATACTATGTTTGTACTTTATATTTATTAAAGAATCCAGAGAAAAATGTATCCTGGTTTAGGCAGCAAAACTGCTTTTGAATTGATAATAATAAGACATTTTCTTCATATTAGAAAGATTTTTGAAGGATCATGTAAAACTGAAGGCTAAAGTAATGGCTGCTGTAAATTCCCCTAGTAAAAAAAAGTAATATATTTAAAATAGATTTGTTTCATGCAAAGTAGTTCACAAATCTATTAACATATTTACTGACAGATAGCATGATGAGACCTACTAATATAAAAAATGTAATTAAACTTTATTTGGAGTATTACTTGTGCACAACGCATATTTCTTATTAATAAGCCAATATTGCCCTTTAAATGCAAAATATTTAAAGTAAACCTAAAGTTCCAATTTAGGTCTTTAATTGGACTTCAGCACTACTTCCACACAATTAAAAGCATTAAGTACAAAATTAGTTGTTCCAATTTAGCAGACTTTAGGTATACCAACTCAGTTTATTAAAAGCACAATTGCAAGGCACTTTATTAAGTGCATAAATGTGAAAATGTATTTCTAGTATACTTAGCATGAAGTGTCTTGACTGGAATAAATTACATTTTAAAATATATTAAAATAAGTTATGTTAAATCGTAATAATATTACATAATATGACTGCTGTCTCTCTGCATTTTTGACCTGATTTTCAAAAACATTAAAAGTTTTACCAAACCACTGAATGGTCAATTAAACAAAAATTTGCCCTTTTCTTTAAATATTCATTCGGTGTTTAAGTCTATGATTGCTGAAGTACCTTTTGCACAGGCTGACATTTTTGTGTATGCTTGGTTTCGGTTGTTTAATTGCAATTATGTTTAAAATTACGATTACAAATCTCACTCTGCCAACAGAGGTCTTGCACAGACAGGTTGGGACCGGCACACTCACACCTCAGCACCCTGTCATCTCATCCCCCTCTTTCTTCTCCCTCAGCCCCTCTCTTCTGTAATGAGGAGAAAGAGAGAGAGAGAGGGGAGAAAACACTGTGTTTTGCAAGGACTGAATAAACCACGATCCAGTTCAGAGTCAAAAAAGAGGTGGCTGAATATCTGGAGAAGTGGAAAACAGTGTGATACCTGAGGAATATTTTGTAACTAACCATAAAAATACATATGTTGTCACCTCACATAAGTCATCTGATCTGTTTACCAGATACAACAACACCTCTTTTCTCCCTCTTTCATGATAATGTCTGGATAATGGAACTGAGTGGAATGAAATATTTTCCATTATAGAAAGCGGTAGCCAATGTAGCCACTGCCGTAGAAAAGTGTGTGTGTGTGAGTATTGATCACAGAGGGTTATTCTCCAGCCAGGGTTTATTAACCTCTGTGATAATGACAGAGCATTTATGTACACAGAGTCCCAGAGGAAATGTGGGATTGCAGAAGACAGAGACCCTTTGGATATGTTCAGAATGGCATATTGCCATATTACTTGTACTTGAAAAATGTATACTGTGCACATTAAGCAAATTTTCTTTATGCATGGATGACCTATAACATTTGATACAGGAATATCCCACAATGCAATGTGCTCTACCTGACCTTCCATTTCAAGTGTGAACAAAGAACCAGAAACTATGACCTTGAAATTAACCACTTTCTTTGTTCATCTGGATCAAACTAGTTAAGAAGTAAAGACATTTTTGCATTAAATTAAAAATTATATATAACTCACTAAATTAATTAATGCAACATGTTATGGTCATGTGGCAAATTGACATGTTGCGTACTCCTGTTTAAAACACATTACTGCAGATTATCAATGCATATTTCGTATTGTTTTGTGCACTATTTTAAATAGCATGTATAATGTAGTGCATACTATAGTGTATGGTATATTACATTTCCAAACACATTGAAAATATGAAACAAAGACTCAAAAATGAGAATTCTGTCATTATCTACTCACCCTCATGTTATTCCACTTGTATTAGTTTCTTTCTTCTGCTGAGCACAAATAAAGATATTTTGAAGAATGTCTGGCAACAGTTGACGGTTGTTACCAAAATTCTTCAAAATGTCTTCATATTGAAATGAGGGTGAGTAAAGGAATTTCCCTAAATTCTACTTCAAATACAAGACAAAACTCTTCAAAACAAGTAAATAAATAATGAAGGAGGGATGTCATTGGGTCAGATTTGAGAAGTGATTCCGTCTACGTGTTCAGTATTGACACTATAGCTATGACCAGATTCACTGTCCTCCATTCCTTGTCTCCATCTTTTAGTCCCTTCCCCCTCCCAAACTACTGTGAACCAGCTTCCTCTATAATTACCAGTTATTAATTTTAAATGAGTCTGTTAAGGCGTTGCATGATTTTAATACTGCCTGTTAATATCAGATCAGATGAGACTGGGGGAAGAGGAGATGAGAGGGGGATGATGGAATGGGTGTCTTCTCTCAGCCATCATTAGAGAGGGACGACGTCCGTCCATCAGTCTGCCATTAGGCCAGTCACTCATACACTTGCTGTAGATAGGGGAAAAAAAAATCACTGTTTTTCAGTTTTGGCACTTTTATTTTGAGAAGCATAGGTATGGTAATGATCAGGAGAGTAAAGACAGAGTCCTGAACATGGTATAATGTGGCATTATGAATACAAATTGCATCTTAATTTTTTATTATTTTTGACACAGTTTTATCACAGTATGGATGTCCTGTGCAGAGCGCATTTAGGGCTTTTCAGAGATACCCAATAATAGGAGTTTTAAAAATGGCTGACATTGATTTAGTGATCGAGTAAAAGTGTCTGGTAAATGACTAAATATATATATTATAACATTGTATTATTTTATTTGATCATTTTGTCCTTTAAATTGGAATTTATACTGTATTATTCACAGCAAAAACTCTACCATTTCAACTGTTGCATAGTATACACCAGCTTTCCCAAAGTTACATTATATACTGAACCAGCAGATTGTATATGACGATAAACCTTCACAAAGACCTAAATACTAACAACAGCAGGTTGATGGACAGGATATGACAAATGAATAACACAAAATGTATATGGTGTGAGAGATAAACCTTAAAGTAGCTTGGGATAATATAAAAAAAACAGAGAAAAAGTCCAAACCAGTCCAGTCATGAGGAGAAACTCGTTCTTCTCACATCTCTCTTTTCTTTCTCTCTCTTTCTCCTCACCCCTTTTCCATCTCTCTCTCTCTCTCTCCCTCTCTCTCTTTGTGTTCTGTATTCCAGGGTCCTTTCAGTGCCTAAAGTGGCGCTTGCTGCAGCTGAAGTGTCTGTGCATGTGTGCCCGAGCCTGCAATTCACCAATTTCACTGCTAATTAGCCTACAAAGCCGGCGCCTCGCAGGGGGAGCAGAGGAGGGGGTGGCGCACGCGGGGGGTCCAGGGCCCGGGGCTGAGAGGAGGAGGATGAAGGGGAGGGGAGGGGTGCTGGCACAGCTGACACATATGGCTGGGTACCAGAGACTGGGTGAAAAGGGTGGAGGTGGAGAAAGAGAGGCTGAGTGAGAGAAGGAGGGGAGGAAATGAGAGGATGATGTGGGGTAAAGGAGTGAGCCGTTCTTGTACAGGCACATGACACGGAGAGAAGGTGCAGATGGAGAAGAGGAAAGGCACAGAGCCAGAGGAGCACTTGCGCATGACTCACGTCAGGGCTTCAATGCACCTCTTAAAGCAAACGCCACGCTCCGCTTTGACCTCCACATGAAAAGCCGTGCAGATAGTGTCAAAGCAAGGTGATTTTACGAGGTCGCTAGATAGCAAGAAAGCAGGCTGGGTGCATAGTAAATAGGAAAGATTAGTGCAGAAGAAAGTCCTACCGATGCCTTTGATATGTTGCAGAAATCAAAAACAACTTTTACTTTCTTGATGAATTTAAATTATAAGAAGGGCGTTTTTTTTTTATATTTTTTTAATTTGTTAAGTGGTTGCATCTGGTGGGTTGATAAATTGTGTGGGTTGATAGGGTCATGGACACTAGATGAAAAACATCACTTAATGTAAACAAAACATATTGCTACCAATCATATAACCATAAACAGTTAGAGAAAAAGACTTATTTATGTACATATTTTTCTGTCAAATTTGTTAAATTAGGCAGATGATAACATGCACATGTTGCATTGTAACATCGACTCGGCAGACGGTAGATCCATTTGCAGTCCGTTTATTGAAACAGAGTAGTCAGACAGGCAATGGTCGACAGGGG
>JAUMHE010000077.1:6166764-6207607 GCA_032359235.1 Enteromius mattozi
AATATTTGAAATATACATATTTCATTACATAAACAGTTATACATAGAAAATACTTTATAATTCATCAAAATATCCACCATTAGCAGCTATTACAGCTATTACAGCTCTGCATAATCTGGGCATCCGAGCTGTCAGTTTATGCAAATATTGACTTGATATATTACTCTAAGCCTCCTGAAGGATTGTCCAAAAATGATTTACACTGGTTGGAGTTAACTTTGACATGTATATATCGACATTATTATGTAATCAATATGAAAATTATTATTGGTGGTCTTGAATGATAATGTCAACTTACTTTAATGTACAGTATTTGCACCAAAAAATGATAAGGATTTATGCTGATTTCATCCAAAACCACACTTTGCCAGGCATGTTTCCAAACTTTTGGAGGGCAGTGTACATACATACATATGTATTATTTGCATAAAACTGTACATACAAATGGATGTACAATTTTGAATACAACTGTATATTTTTAGCATACACACAATTGTCTTATTTCATTGTTTGGACAACTTTGTACACAGTTGTAGATACTATTTTGCATGTAACTGTATATACAATATTTGCGTACACCTGCATGTACGTTTTTTGCATATACAAACAATTCCTATGAACAAAAGTTTGTGTATTTATATGTCACTCTAAAAGCTGCATTTGCATGCAACTGTACTGTATGTGCATTTTTTGCATATACATGTGCATGCGATTTTTGCACATTTTCATATAAACGTACACAAAATGTTAGTGTTGTGTACAATCTACAAGTTTTGTAAACAGCTGTATGTGCGGTTATTTTACTTGCTTGACATTTTTTTATTTATATTACTCATTTAGAATCTATAAAGCTTATAAACATGATAATATTTCAGACCGATCACAAATCATTTGTCAAAAGCCAAAGGCCCGAAAATCCACTTCACCCCTTGTTCACTCAGGATCAGAATTGGCCAGCACTGAGGCGCTCCTCTCTCTATAAGAACACTTGCAGAAGTCCAAAATCATGTCTTCCCCCTTTCTACTACCTTCAGATGAGCTCCACAATGAATGAAAAGGCAGATCTATCTGTAACACTCCTCGTTTAAATATTCTCCCTACTGCCTGCCCCCCTCCCCCTCCCCCTTCTCTCTCTGGTCTGCTTTATTTTATTCCTGGGTGCAAGCTGAATTTAATAAATATATGCAAATGTGTGCGGCGGAACATGACGAGTTTAAATCAGTCTGCGCTGCTCTTTGAGCGCTGGTGAGATTGAGGCTGAGAGCTGACCCCGGGTTAATCATTTTTCACTTCCCTATCGCATTCAATTCTGCTGCTGCCAGTGTACGTGTGTGTGTGTGCGTGTGCTCGGGCGTACGCGTGTGTCTAGGTGTGGGACTAAGTGAGTGAGTGCATCTCTGCGTGTGTTTGTGTGTGTATTATTAATACAGAGGGAGGTAAGTCATGTTCACGTTTTTTGAACAGATCAATGAAGATAAAGTCTTTCATCTATCTTATCACAGATGAATCTTAAACAGTAAATAAGGAATTTTAGAGGGAGAAAATATTCTTCTTCGCACATATTTACTTAGCACTAAAACAATCACCTCATGACCTGTTGTTCTCACCTCTCTTTCTCTCTTCATCACTCACAATGTTTTACAAATGTAAAAATGCAAAGCTTCTGGTCTTAAGTACAACCTTCTTTTTTCATTTCTGCTTTATATATATTCTAAGTTCTTACCATTTCTTTTAAGCATTTGCAAGCATTTTTCAAATTTTCTCCTTTTTCTGCTCTCACGCTGTTATTCCGCTACAATTTCTGCAAATATGTTACAAATATTTTTTTCTGCAACTTCTAAAAGAGCTCAGCCTTGCGTTTTTCCATAACTTAATATATTTATATATCCTATTCAGATATTTACTATTGGTACTCACGAATAAAACACACAATGCAGTTCAAAAGTCTGAGACCACATTAAAAATCTGGAATGTAATGTAATATTTCACAAACCAAATGACAAATTTGTGACGCTTATCATGTAATCCATTGTTCAGATATTCTTGCTTCTGTTGAAGCTCAAAATTAACTTTTTTGAACCATCTTAAATCATGCTGGAAAACATAATCATCAGGGTTTATAAAAATACGTAGAGCTCATGCAGCTTGAATTTTGTTGCCACTAAAAATAAAGGAGGGCACACTAAATATTCATTTGTAGCAAATTCATGTAAATATATTTTTAAATTTTTTTTTAACTTAAATTGTTGTGCTGACAACTCTTCAAGTTCAAATGTTTAAGGTCATAATAATAAAAATAATAATAAAATAATAGCACCAAATCGGCATATTAGCATGATTTCTGAAGGATGACGTGATTCTAAAAACTAGAGTAATGATTCTGAAAATTCAGCTTTGACATCACTAATGTATTTTTTTTATATTAAAATTAATATTAATATTTACATTTTAAATCTGTAAAACATATTTTGCAATAATACTGTTTTTAATGTATTTTTGTATAAATAAATGCAGACTCAGTGAGCTTAAAAATCTCCTTTAAAAACATTATGAAACTTACCAAACCCATTGGTGTAATTTGTAAAGAAAAAAATTGCTAAATTTGAAAAAAAGAGCTAAAAAACATATTCACTGGTCGACTCTGACTTTTGGACAACATACTGATCTCAAAACTCTATATAAACAGCTATACAAACGCAATGAGTGGCCCACTTCCATACCTCAAAAATGAGCTTAATGATGCACATGCATGCTTTTGAAGAGTTTATGGTCCAAAGGTCCAAAAGAGAGGAGGTCAAAGGTCAGATCTGTACCGCTATGTTTATTCCACCGCAGCTCCATCTACAGGAAGAGAAAGGCAAAAAATGAACTGACACAGGGGCAATAAGGTAAAAGCAGGACCTCTCTGAAACCTTGATTCTCACAGTAGATCATCTTTCATTCTAATGCTGCAATGTGCCATAATATATACAAGAAGTGAACCTTGAACATGTGCATTTGCATGTTCTCTCTCTCACAGTACGTTTTCCACACTCACACAGACCTCTGGGATAGCACACCCCCTCTTCCTGTCGTCAGACATGTCTGTGCCCGCCTAACTGATCTAAGTTCTAATCAAACATCATTTAGACTGCGTCTCACCCCATTCCCGCGGGAACAACCACCCCAGTGATGGTCGCCAGGCAACCACCCTCTCATTTCTGAAGTGTCAGTTTGCATTATTGTCTTCATGCTCTCTAGTGATACCCAGAGTCTTGCATACTCACACACACTTCGACATGGACACACACACGCACCTACAGTCACGTATTCAAATGTGCTTTTTAACATTTTCGAAAAAGAATCCGCAAGCATTTTGATTAATTTTGTTGTCAAAATTCATTTAGCTCACATATATATAATGTGTTTTCATACGCATCTATAAGCCTTCACTGTACTGCTCTCAGAAGGTGGTGTTAAAATGTGTGGCACAAACAGACCCTCCAAAACCATTTGTGTTTTCCTGCCAAAGTAAATATTTGGTGCTGATCTGCTATAGATTGTATCGTGAGGATCAAACAGAGAGAGGAGAATTCACAAACACTGAGAATAATGTATATGGAACACACATGCATTCAAATATGCTGAGTATGTATATTTGAAATAATCACATGCCACTCGACACAATCCATACAAACTGTATTTGTAGAACTGAAAAGTGTAAAATGACAGATGAAGATAGTCATCTCACTGATGGCGACATCACTCATATACATAGAGAAAGGTGGAGTAAAAAAGAGAGAGAGAGACAGAGAGAAAGCGCATAAGAAGAACAAATTTATGAAACACCTAAAGCCGAGGTGTGTAATTTCCACATCTTTAGTGTAATTTAGTTTTGTTTATATGCTATTATACTTAATATTTTGAGTGGGATTTTAGTTTCCTTTCTGTTTTTGTTCATGCTCACCATGATCAAAAATACAGTAAAACAACAATACTGTGAAATATTATTACAGTTTAAAATAACTGATTTCGATTTTTATATATTTTTAAATATAATTTATTTCTCGGGTGAAACTTTTTTAATTGTTCTTTTTATTGTTATTTTTGAAAGTTTTAATATTATATTTATATTTGATTTCAGCTTAAATTACTGAAAATTATTTTGCTAGTTTAATTTAGGTGGTCACACTTTATTTTAAGGTCTTAAAATATTCATTCTTGTTATTAAAAAAACATTAATTACGACTTTTTCCAAAAAAAAATAAAAAAACAAATAAATAATAAAATAAAAATTGCTGCTTAATAATAGTCAGCAAGGTAGTAAGTTTAGTTATTGGGTAGGATTAGGGATGTAGAATAACAAGCAACTAGTTATTAGTGAGTAAGTGTTGCCATTTAGTTAACATAACAACACTGAATTAACCTTCACAAAACAGAATTGCATAACTAATGGTTTAAACTGGTAACCAATAACTTACCAACCAACCAAGCAAAAGACTTAGCAACAACCCACATCACAATAGCACTGTTGTTAACATTTTACATCAACAAAAACAATTCAAAAACAAGTACTTTTGCATTTTTTTTAAACATTTGAATTTGAATAATGCATGCTGTAGAAATGCATTGCTCGTGGCAGGAGCAGAAGTAAAGATATGTATATAATATGGGAGAAACATCTAATTTTTAGCACATGTGTTCACAGCAAAACTTTCCATCATCTCTCTCTCGCTGTGTTTTAGTGCCTCCACCCGTGAAATATAGGTCTGTCCATTGCAAAAAGTTTATTTCAGAAATGCATGTCATTTCTGCCTGGGTTCGTAGCTTCTTTTAGCTGTCACTCTGTCTCATTTGCTCTCCACCTACTCCCTCGACTCTTTCTCTAGCATCACGTTAACCAATACCAGACTGATGAGAGCTCGTCCTTGCAACGCCTACTAGTTTATGCATTACAGAAAGAGCAAACCTCAATTGCAGAAAAATACAAATCTAGAATAAACCCACATCTTACAATAAAACTACAAAATAATGCAAAAAAACAACACCCATCTTCTTCTTAGGTGTAATGTGAGAAGGCTACTGACAAATAAGATAAATCTATAATGGCATGTCGTATCTGCTAGCTTTAACAGTTTACGGAGCAGCCGTCTCAATACCGCAATGTGAGGAGACTCGCATCTGCAAGGGTGACAAAATTCGCTGTGAATTGTTCACTAGGTTTCGAGAGAACAGTCCCGCTTTGTAACATGTAGCCTCCACGCACCTCTGAAGTGTTGACAGATGATACAATCTGTTTATTTTGTATATGTTCCTCAATATACGTTGTGTATACTTTTTTATTCATGTAAGTGTATTTTTTGTGGTTTCAGATTGTATGTGCGCATCTGTGTTTTTTGTGTGTGTGTGAATCTGGTGCCAGTTAGGAGAGAGGAGTGAGCTGAATGCATTAGCACCGAGCGAGCAAGGCTGCGAATATTGTCATAGTAAATATGATTCATAAAGAATGTGGTGGCTTAACAGCCCAAAGCTAGGTGGGAACACGTCAAAGAGGCTCACCCAATTACCGCACTCTTAGAGTGAGGCAGCTGTTCATTTTTTAGGACTCTGGAAATGTGTTAGATGTACCACTTAATTTCCTGGCTGTCGAATTCAAACCCTGGGATATCATGTTGCTTTTTTCGCTTGTTTGTTGCATAATTTTCTTTTCTTGCGGCAAGTCAAATATTCAGATGGGCACCCTGTTTGGGATGTAGAGATAATTTAAAGACCTGACAGTGCATAGGAGCTACTCTGTTAAAAAGTGAAAAGGAACAAATAAAGGGCTGAAAGGTAACATGTGATTCGTCAGTCAATAAAGAAGATAATTTCAGAGACGATGGGCTGTGTAGTTTAAACAAATTGAAACTGTAACCCCTCCAGGTTTAGGGTATGGTGAGGACATTTTATCAAAAAGCAATAAACTACATTTAAATTTAGCTTGTAATCCATTTTGGATATGGCTCAGAAATAAAATCAAAATAGACTACCATATATATATAAATATATAAAGGTTAGATTACATGGAGAGGTGGGGTTTACGACCTATACTGCAGCCAGTCACGTGACGGCTTCACTTTTCAAGACTCGTGCGGGACACACGGCTTCTGCGCAACATTTTATAAATGAAGTCCCTGGTCTCATAAAAATATGTACCTTTGTGCACCTTTTGTGCAGCACCATCTTTACGTGGCTTAGTGCATGTTTCACCACAGTTTCAAAGAAAAATGACCACTGAGTGGTGCTAAAACACAAGTTTAATACATGAACCCTGGCACGTTTTGATTACGTTGATATAGTTATATTTATTGCTGCGGTTTGGAATTGAAATATTAGTGGACTGTTGCTAAAAGTAAATGCCCTATTGTGTTGGATATGACCTTCTCCAAATCCAACACTAAACCTACCCGATAGTGTTAACAAATGGAAAACTGATACAAAAATGCATTTGTTGATGCAACCATGCCATTTCAACCTCCTTTTACACAGATTTGAACTTTTTTGTCAAACAGCAGTTACATGGGATTTGAACCAGAGCTCCTCGCCTCATACATCTCTGTACTCCGTGATCCACCAAACAAACCTATCGTCTATGAAATCCCATAGATATGAAACTGGATATGTGTGATGCCAACATTCAAAAGCATCAGCTTTCAGATATCCCAGCATATTAATATTGTTTTGAAGTCATAACATAGTATTTTTTAAGTAATTGTGCAAAACTTACATTTTCTAATCAAAACCAAGGTAAGTTTATGCCATGAGACCAGGTAGCAAAATGCAGGTAAACCACCTGTAAAAATTAATTAAGAAATTCTGTCATATTAACTGTACATTAGACCATATTCTTATGGATTTTGTCCCAATCTCATGAAAGTGCGTATAAATAGTACAACAAATGAAAAAGGAAAACTTGTGGTATTGATATGCAAACAGACTTTGGTGTGTATATGCTATGCAATGGGTAGGATTAGGGCTGTGGGGTATATTGGTACTATATGTTCACAAAAACTATGTAATATATGTCAAACATGTGCATAGCATATACACACCAAAGTCCATTTTCCGTTTTATTTGGCGTACTATTTATGTGCATTTCATGAGACCGGGCTGGGGTATTTTATATAGTAAATGGTTTCTGAAGGCAGAATAAATAAAGCAAAATAAATAGTTTTATAACATTAAACAACATTCATACTGTTCAAAATTAACAACATCCTGGTTATCAGACATTTTTGGAACATGTTTACAGTTAATGATAAACTCTGCTTTGACACTTATGTGATCTTTCAGGGAACTGAATTTAAACATCCAATAAAAAATCACCTTGACACCAGTTACTTGAATGTAATTTAAAAAATGCCAAAGAAAATTCTGAGGTAAGGTTTAGCATCGGTCATCGGATAACACTTAGTTTTAGATTTTGCATCTAATGCAAAGAAATTCATACACTTCTGATCATTCTTTACGGGAACCACTGTTTTCAGAGTAATTTTATGTGACATTAAGAGTTCAAGGCAAAACGCGACAGACTGAATAGCTAATTTGTTAACCACCGGTATGTGTGCATTTATTAGTTATTTTGCATTACCATGAGGATGCTACTCATCATTAAATGCCAGCTATTAGTCTAGCTGTCTACACACCTGTGTACATGTATATGAAAACAGTTTGTACAGAGTTGTGCTAAGATATATTAAGTTGCAAGCAAACGCACACACATGCACACGGCTGACACAAGGGGGACATGTGCAGATGGTACGCAGGGTGTATTGAGAGGGTACAGAAGGTGCAAACATATGGTGTGTGACAGAGAGCAAAGTCACCGAAACCTCCAGATTCAAAAGAGGTTTGATGCCCGGCGCTGCACTTTGATGCCAGGTGAAGCTGCTCTTTTGTATTGGGCCAAGTTCACTTTGGCTGATTTGCCGGTAATGACTGTAGAGTGGAATTTGGCTTGTCCTGGGATCAGTGGGAATCAAAGTTCTGTTTAGCGTTCGGTTAGCAACTAACTACGACAACTTACTAATTCCAGGCTGAAACTGCAATAGCACATCTTATAATGACTTTCTTGAATACTTGATGATAGGTCAGCCATGGCTTCTGTGGTCAGTGTTTTGGGGGGGTTATATGATATATTCAGCCTGTTTTTTTTTTTATCACAAAATGAACCTCAACTTCAAACATACGCATCTTTTTTTTTAGCCTGAAAGGGGGTTGTCTTTGTATTTTGGTCCTCTTCTTATTTCACATAAAGGTCCTCCATTTGTCCACTACAATATTTAAATTTGAATAGCTTTTAAATATGAACATATAAAGAAGGTGCTCAGAGTCATTCACACAAACACTAAACACCATAATGGTGAGACTCATTAACTGAAATATGCAATAAACATTCATTTAACAACATTACATGTGACACACAACTCTAATAAACATAACTGATAAGAAAAAACTAAGAAGAAACAGTTATTTTAAAAAAAACCCCATCAAATTCAAAAAAATTTGAAATGCAATTCAGGGAATTCTGGGAATGTCAGTTTACGTTTTTTCCCTGTACATTTTAAAGGAATTTACCGTTAATCATTTAACATCATTTAAGTTTTTTACTGTTAAAATCACAGCCATTTTTTACATTGCTAAACTGTATAATTAACCCAATCCCTGTAATTTACATAACTCAAGAAGTCATTCAAAAATACATGAAAACAAAACGTGCACTGATTATTATATCAGTGTTGTTTTAGTATCATTGATATACTTTTATATGTTTAGTAACCTTTTGAATTATTTTTTTATTTTTCTATTTTCTGCTTTCATTTTAATTTTAGTTAAAGTTTTGGTAATTTTGTTGAGTTTTTTTAATTAGTTTTTTTATGTTTTTATTTTTACATTTTATTATATTATTATTATGTCTATATGGTTTTTATTAAGTTTTGGTTTTGAGGTTCAATTTAAAGTAAATAAAAATGAGAAATGCTGCCTTGACAACTAGATAAAATAAAGTATTTTTTGATATTTCATTTTCTATCAGTTATAATTTATTTGTTTAAGTGTGTTTCAGTTATTTAATGGTTTTAGCTTTAGGTTAACCTGCTACTGCCAAGGCTGTGTGTAGATTTATTCATTTATAAATAAAAAAAAAAAGAAAGAAAAAGCACTAACATTTAATTGGCAAAAAAAAAAGTGTCAATATTTTTTTTCTATTTTTAGTTTCCAATTTGTTGCGTGCAAGCTCTGTCAAACTATTTTAAAAAGCAAAAGAGAATTCATAAACACATAAACTAAAAACAAACCAAAGCAACATATAATCGAGTCACAATAGTCCCTGGACAGCCATCTCAACACCCATTTACACACTAGTCCATAACAGAGCTGACAAAACATCCACATCTATTGTGAATAGGCAGTTAAAGGACCTCTCTGCAACCCCCCTTTCACTCGTCAGGGCCTGTCCTGGCCCAAAAGGTTAATATTTGAAGGTGGATGGCCATAAATATGGAGAGAAGGACTTTTAATTAAATAAGCACTTCTTAAATGCTCTCTGGGGCAGCACTGCTTTTGTTTAAAGATGATTGATTGACTGCTATCTCTCCAGGCTAAGTCATTTGTTTCCCCTCTCCTTCCCTCCTCCCTCCTTTCCTTTTCGCTCTCTCTCTCTCGCTCCATGTCCGATACCTCTCCATCCTACTCTCTCACTCTCATTCAGTCATTTACGAGACCAATATTTCTCCTCACCCATGACACAGTAATGAGCTCATTCTGCGCCTGGTGGCCACGCCCCATCCCTTTTCCCAGGGGGCCGAGGGGCAGGGTGCCCCGTTAAACATGAACTCAATCTAACACCCCTGGCAGTGCAGAGTTATTTATTTTTCAGGAGGCCATAGAGCGGTCAAACGAAGCATTATGATGTTATTGCCCACCACAGACCTGATAAACAGGGTAAACAGACTCCAAGCCACTGTCACATTCTCTCGCCTATCTCTCAAATACACATTGAACATTATGTAGGAAGGGCTTTATATATAACAATTTAATCAGAAATATTGGACACCATAACAGGTGACCCAAACCACTGCAATTCTTTATTCTTCTCTCTCTCTTTAGTCTATTTGTTCATTTATTACTCCTCCCTTTGCTTTGTTGTCCTCCTGTTACTCACGTGATTTCATGTGTTGTTTTGGAAACTCACATAAACGTAAATATATGCTGCGTGTCATCCGAAGGTTAGATCCAGTCGTTGTCTTCCCAGAAGCTGGTCCCAAATGCTCCACATCAAAAACGCAACTGGACGCAAATGCCGTGGTCTGTTAGTTAAGATTTGACATCTTTATTATGTACATCAGCGTCAGGTTCAATATTCGCGTCTATAGCTAGAATAGAAATATTCATGTCGTGCTTGTAGCGGCTCGAATACCATCTTGAATGGGAAAACACAAGTTGCATTTTCTCACAAAAACCCATTGCCCTTTTTCGTTACTTCATGTTTTCATACGCAGCATGTACCAAAGGCTTATTAAAATATAAAATTGCGCAGCTGAAAAAACAGCATAGCATCACGTGCTGGCAAAGGACCAGCAAAAACCAGCATCCCAGCATCAAAACATACCTAACCAGCATGTGCTGGTTTTTTTTCAGCAGGGATAGACATTCATTTAAAAGTCTGAATAGTAATACATCCATAAATTGCCACAAATAAATTCAATACACATACTCATTATTAAAATATATTTATGTTTTCAAATTTCAAATGTTACTTGCAAAATATTAATTAAAAAAGATTCAATAGGCCTACACATTTGTAACACCAACTTGCTGACATCACTTCCTGTCTAAACATATTTCCCTCTATATAGTAGGTGACAACAGTTTTATAAAAAAAAAAAAAGGCAGAATATCTGAATTCAGACTGCAAAAGTATACTGATCTGAATTAGGACTTATATGGCGCTAAAAAGTAAGTTCTATATGAATATGGTAGGCAATGAATGAAATTTGGACATCTACTAAATTCACCATGTTGTTACTGTCACATGACCATCGTCAGTTATGTTGCTCTCCTGCTATAAAAATGCTCACCTTACAAAATAGTAAGGTGTCCACTAAATGTGCAACTTTGCAAAATTTAACCTGTTATTAGTGTTTACTAAAACAATTTTCTCAACATATTTGCAAGTAAATTCTGGACACTGAATCGCTAATATTCAACGTAGTTACTGTAACATGGGACAATGAATATGCATCAATTTTGTTTTTTCCATTTTTTTCTTTCTTTTTAGCTAAACCTTCCCCTTTACTCCCTTCTGATCTCCTCACATTAATCTTTCTTTATGTTCAGTCTCTCGATCACTTTTCCTCTCCTATCCTTTTTTTTCCCCCTCCTCTGTCTCTTTCTCTCTCTCGCTCTCTCTCTAACATCAGGCCGATAAGGTCTGATGATTTCTAGCTACTCTAGTGCCAGCGACAGGGGACTTTCCTGCCGGCTACAGCCCAGGCGCCCAGTGACACACTGTTGGGGATTGTGGGAGCTCAGATTTTTTTTTCCTTTCTGCTGGCTTCCCATACAGGGTCCTGGTTTCTGTGCTGTATGCCGAGCGTGGGTGTCTCTAGAGTGAAAAAAAAATCTGGGATCTTGGGAAGTCCTGGGCCGAATCAGAGCAGTACGCTTCATCTTCTTCATCTCACATCTCTGCCGCGGCACTACAGCCACTCCGGGGCTGTAGATCACAGACGAGCTGCCTGCTGCTCCAGTAAGATACAGCTTACTGTTTCGGATTGAATTTATTAGGCCTGTCTGATGCTGTAGCCTTTCTGATCTGATGCAATATGCTTTTTGTGAGAGGACAAACTGTAAGATAGAAATAACTAAATAAATGGTTAGACAGATAGACAGATATATATATAGACAGACAGATTAGATAGATAGATAGATAGATAGATAGATAGCACAACAGAACGACAGATAGAATAGATAAAACATAGAACGACAGAACAACAGATAGATAGATAGATAGATAGATAGACTGAGAGATGTATAGACAGATAAATAGATGGATGGTTTGAATGCTAAAGTGACAGAACGATGGAGGTTGACTTCCAGATGGAATGGATGGATGGATGGATGGATAGAACAAGTCAGCATAGCTCAAAGGAGAGAGAGGAAACAGGAAATTGGCAGATTTGTCAGGTGGGCGGCTCAGTCAGCGCAGAGAGGAAGACCAGGGCTGAGAGGACACACCTTGATAACATGGAGAAAGACTGATAGAGGAGACTGAATGAGGACACACAAGACAGAGAGAGCACCAGGCTGTCAGGTGGGAGAAAGAAGGATGAAGAGGGAGGAGAGGAGAGGAAAGGAGAGGAGAGGAGGGGGGTTATGGGTGTTTGAGTTTGGGGAGTGGACAGCCAGGCTGGCAGGCAGGCAGGCCCATTAAAAATTCAGCAGCGGGGAACAGGCCGGGGATTCACAGTAATTAGATGACAAAACGGCAGGCTCGCTGGAGATGAGAGAGAGAAGGGTCACACACAATGCCTCCACCGCGGGGTAATTTGTAAGTGTCAATCACTACCAAGCCACGACACGAGAGCAAAAAAAGAGGGAGGGAAGACAAGGGAGGGAAAAAGATGCAGCGGAGGGAAAAGGGTGAAAGGAGAGGAGAGAGGAATATAGAACTGAGGAGAAAAAACAGGAAGCGGATCAGTTTGAGTCATGAACAAACCATCTATGGAATCTATGGAAGCTTGTTTGCACCACAGTAGTAAATAAAGGTAATTTTAACTTCTTATCTGAAAATTCTGAAGAATATGTCAGAATGGTGAGATGTAAACTCAGAAACTGGTTTCAGAAAGTCAGAATTCAAAATTCTCAGAAGAAAAGTCAAGATAGTGAGAAACTATAAACTGAATAATTGCACAAAAAAATGTATATTACCTTTCGATTTTATTCTCTGGCAGAAAAAAACAGAAATTGTTAGGTGTAAACTCAAAATTCAGAGAAAAAAATCCAGAATTGTAAAAAATTGCTATAGAATTAAGTCAGAAAGAATTAAATCTTTTCTCAGAATTGCAAGAAAAAATTCCAAATTGTGAGATAAGTCACAATTATTAGTATTTCTTTTTTAATTTCATGCTGGAAATAAAATCATTTGATTAACAGAGGAGATTACGTGAAGATAAAAATCTGATGATTATTATTTAAAGAAAACTTTATATTAAATTAAATTAAATTAAAAATTATATTATTATTTATATATTAATATTACAAATTTGTAGCATTGACAAGAAGCAAGGAAAATAAGATACTACAAAGAAGGCAGCAAATTTTGGTTCAAAGAGCTTTCTTTAAACTATTAGCTACTCTTAAAGCAAATTAGAAAACATGTCATCTTCTACGATCCACAAAAAGCAGCACAGTGTCACCGATACAATAAACTTGGGGTGAGGGTAAAGAGGGCAGCCTTTAGAAATGCATTCACCAACCGCCAAGAGGAGGCCATCGCCCTGTGATCTACAGGAGTCTCAAGGCCACAGCAAGTGCATGCCGTGATTCAGGAGTGGCCTTCAGAATTTAGTTTATGTGTTGATTTCAGGTCAGTACGGGGGTCACGGATGGAGGCACCTCAAGCAAAACATTACATGGTAAACCAGCACTTTTATCTTTGGTAGCGTCTGAGCTTTGCTGAGGTGGTTAAAACCGGACTGGAACATAGTCTGACTCCACTGCATATTCAGTTTGGAAGAAAGATTCAAGAAAACATAGTGACTAGGAGGAGAGGTCACGGGATCAGTGCCTTCTTTATTATTGGCTGGTTATGTGTGTGAGAATGCGGAGAAGTGCAAGAGGTTTAGTGAGGGACAGTATAGGTCAGGGAGACAGGGCTGACTGGCATGTTTCTCGCCGCAAAGACACGAGCTCTATTCATTCAGACTCAAAGAACAGCAACACCAGCACAATGAAGCAGGCATGTTAGCATATCTCGACTGACACAATGCCTCTCGCCATCACACACACATTCTCAAACGTACACACACTATAGGGTTCTTTTTTCCTTCGTACATCCACAGGGATTGACTGATTACACAAACACATGCATACACTACAGAACAGTACTGGAAAACAATGAGGATTGTGATATGATATGTGTTGTTCTGTGCCGTTTGCGTTTCCACAATTATAACTAACTTTTCATATTTTATTTGATAAATGTGTGTAATTTAGCATAGATTTTAAAAAATAAAACCATCATGTTTGTTTTTCATCAGAATATCAGGTAATTTACATGCCCAATTCATAACCATGACATTTTTATGGGTTATAGTCAATTTCATTATATTTACTCTTAACAACCTCATTGAGCTCTGTATTTCAAATTTGTTATTAGAAAAAATATCATCTTGGAAAAAAACATTTTCTAGTTATAGTTTAGCCATTATGCACTGACCTTTGACCTCCATTAATTCAAATCCAAAACATGTTGAGAGGATTGCCACAAAGCATATTGTATAACCAAATTTCCATTTCCATCCTTGTATATTTTTAGCATTTTATTAATGAATGCCAAAACCAAAACAAGAAGAATTTGCTTGATTTATCTGTTCAAATTATATATGAATATGCAGATGAGGGTTTGTTATAATTTAAAGTGAAGTGACAGTATATAATACCCAAGTGTGGTATCCATCTACCTTTTTATATTATATAGGTAATACAATTTTTATTTTTTATTTATTTAAAAAAACATTTACACTGTTACGTTAAGTTTAAATTTGTTATAAGGACTTTTTCCTATTCTGATCTTTTCATTTTTATTATTATATTTCTCAATATATATTTCAAGCTTTGGCAATATTGTATCTTTGCAGTCACGCCAATAAAGCAATTTTGAATTGAATTGAACTGAAAATATATATAAATATAAATAACCATTTTATCATTATTTAACTTGCATCATTTTATCTGTTTTATTTTGATGTCTTTTATCATTATTGCTTTCACTATCATAGTTATTATTATTTATTATCAGTTTGTTCTGGGTTGGTCGGGGTGGGTTTAAGAATGTAAAAACACAGACAGTTTATAGCATTTGTTTTTGCAATAAAAATAAAAAGAGAAAAAAGAATATGCAGATGGATTAGAAATAATGTAGCACTTTAGGTTTAATAGCAATAAACTACTGGTACTTTACCAAGCTGCAACAACATATATGAGATTAATCAGCGTTCCATAAGCTCAGAGTTAATGAGTACACAAGCTTAATTGGATAAATTGAAGCGCATACAGATTTCAAATCTGAAACACGGCCTAAAAATATAAAAATATAATCAGGACAAAGATAGACTTGCACTCTCACCTGGTTAATGAATGAAAGTCTTTTAACGCAGGGTCTCCAAACACCTTTTAATTTTTTTTTAATTACCGAGTGATTAAATTCCCTCTTTTCCACCTTGTTTATAAGTTACCTATAATTAACAGCTTGCGAACCCTCACACTATACTATTTATTTATTCTATTCTGTTATTTTAATTGTATATTGAACACAGAATGAGTTCCTTTTTAAAAATAAAACATACAGACAAGGTAGACAGAGGCACAGAAAGGTCTGGTAATGCCAAGGTCATGGGTTTGAATCCTAGAAAATCCTCTTTCGCCACATTCTTTATAAAATATATGAAATAGGAACACAGACTGTGTGAAATTGAATAAAAACAATGACATCTTTGCTACATCAGTCACCACATCAAACTAAATTCATGCATTTATTGAAAAAGAAAATCTTTTCAACAAAGATAATCGCTGAGAAACATAGCACAAAGTTGCCTAGTCTTTCATGTCCTTGACGGACGGTTTTGAAAGCATTTGAATGCAACAAACTGAACTTGAATGCAGACTGTTAGTTCTCTTTGTTCTGAGAAACACAGGTCAAATCAAACCTCCTCCTCTTTTAGACAGCTGTTAAACTATAAGATAAAATAACTTAAGCCTTGATGAACATTAAGGGCTGCTGAGGACAAATATAATGTCAGAAGAGTTGTATTATTCATGTCCACTTGCAGAACTTGCAAAATAGAGGAGTCTTGTGTCACCCTGAAGGGGTATTTTGCAATAATGACCAGCTGACTGCTCATTAAACTGCTTATTACACTGCTAAAGAAATAAATGACATGAAATAGCAGATTACTTTAAATGATTTAATCATTAAGAAAAAATAAATCACAAACTAGCACAACTATATATAAAAAATGCTGTTTTGTGACACTTAAGGATGTTTCTCCAAAGACTTCAATGTGTCCTTTTAATTTGTGTTTATTGTCATGTGGGTAGTTTATACAACCTCTTAAACTATTTTAAACAGCATTTTAATCATTATTTTATAACTTTTATCCATGCAGCATATGACCTTCTATTAACTTAAAGACTACATATTCACTAAATCACATATTCATAAATCCATTTGTCACTCACAACGCAGGAATAATTAAATTGGTAAAGATTATGAAAAAAAAAAACAAAACATGAAGAAGCTTGAGAGGCAGAGTTTTCTTTACTGTGCTGAAATATGAACAAACTTTGGACAGGACACGTTAAGTTTGGATTTTTACACATATTTTAGTATCTTTTGGATAGAAATATGTAAAGCCTATAAATATATTGATCACATCTATTAAAGGATTTCTGAAGGACCATGTGAGGCTAAAGATTGGGGTAATGGCTGCTAAAAATTCAGCTTTGCCAAAACCAGAATGAATTACATTTTAATATGTATTAAATAAGAAAAGAGTTATAACAAATTGTGATCATATTTCATAATATCACAATTTTTTACTGTATTTTAGATCAAAATATATCCTGTATATAGTATAAAAGCCTTCTCTCAAAAACATAATACTGTGAATCTGTTAAAGTAAACTGACCTCACGACTAAGAATGGACTTTAAATGATATACATTTATATAAATGTAAACCTAAAGTCTATGGCTGATTAAAATAAATCCATGAAAAACACGATACTCATCAACCACCCACATATGTATGTGTGTAACCAAGAGAGTTGTGTTCTCTGACTGTAAAATCGTGTCTGTCCACTCACTGACTCATGAGGACTAGAATTGAAAGCATATTGGATTCCACTAAGTGTGAAGTGATCTGCTAACCTCTGGATCTCCTCGACATGCAGATGATAAAAACACAGATTTACCCACTTCTCACCTCCATATTCCACTATTCAGCCATCGTCACATCTTAAAAATGAGTCTGGATCAAACCAGAACCATGATACCCATGATGTTAAACATCACAATCAGAAATGAGGTGGTTTTGGAGTCTTTTAAATAAACAACTGCTGTTACAGTGTCAATCCCGAAAAACGGAAGAAGGGAGGACGTTGATGGGGAAAGGAGGAAAACGGAGGATGAAAAAGCGAGATGGAGGGAGACTGGCTACACTAACTGTCGAGGCAGTTAATATAAGGTTTTGGAGATAAGGCCTCGCAGACAAACATTGACAAAATCAGGCGTTCCGCCGCAAAGCCGGAGCTGTCAGTCAAACTGAGAGACAGGCCAACAATCAGCACTCGCATTCCGATAAGCACGCCAGAGAGCGTGTGCAGAAACTGCATCTACAGACGCACAGTAATGGAGAGGGGGAGTGGAAGGGCACATACAGCAGGAGACAGAGAGAGAGAGAGAGAGTAAGAGAAAGCAAACACCAGTGTGCTAAAGTCTACACCATGCAGGCTAGTACAACAAAAAGAAAACAGAGAAAATGATGATTAAACGAAAGGAAAGAGTCTCCGACAAAAAAAAAAAGTGAACAGTTGATAACAGATGTTTCTCACAGGAGCTGCGAGACACTTGAATACCTTCCTAGGTCTGAATCAAAAGCTGACAGAGGGCTGAAAGCATACGTGTGTGCAAAACTCAGGCCTCTCTCGTCAGACCGATCCGTGCCTCATATTCCTCACACCGAGGGGGAGGGTGAGGGAAGGGAGTGAGAGAGAGGGAGAGAGAGAGAGAGAGAGAGGTGTGAGATCAGACTAGTAAAAATAGCACTTCTTCTCTCGGCCTCAACACCTGGGGAAATGCCAGAAGGTGGATGAGGGTGAGACGGACGGAGTGGGGAAACACATCAAGAGACAAAAAAGATCTGCATTAAGATTTAAAATTGGAGGCTGGTTTCTAATTGTTTGCTCTTGATTTGTTTCGTCCTGTGCTTAGTGAGCTTTTCTGAATCATTCACTGAATTGATTTGTTCAAAAACACTGATTCATTGAATTATTTGCTTAATCAAATCAATACCATACTGCCAATCTTACTATTTCTACCATATCTTTTGCGGACATAGTAAGTATAGTATGCTATTCTAACTTTATACATGTTATGTTAGACAAATTATGACTAAGGTTCCATCCAAAATCGCATACTCTCTGCTCTTTTTCGATGTAAATACTAAATTAGCATTTAAAAATGTGCTCTATACATTATGAATATATGTAGTATGACTGTAATCTGGATTTAGTACATTCATCAAGTTGTTGTCATGTGACCTCCCAGCATCAGCTGCATCGCTTTAATATCATTTCCAAACCCACTCCAGTGGCTTCAAGTGTCCTTACGGTACTTGTTTTATTCGAGCATGCAGCTCTTTACACATACTTGTTTTTGCCTACTGTATAGTGAAGTATGGATATTCAGATACAGCCGAATAACAGCGAATCATTAAATCAGTCCCTCGACTGAATAATTTTGCTAAAAACTGCTGATGCAACAGTTCTACTTTGGCTTTGTTTGGCAAAAAAAAAAGGCTGAGATGGCAAAAAAAATATACCATGTAACTGGCAATATTGTGTCTTCTATTAAATTATTGAATACAGTTGTGATGTTGGTAGGAATGTCATATATTATTATGCAGTGTTCATGAGTTAAGCAATTTTGTCAACAAATGCATTGAAGAGCTCAATCTATCATTTTTTTGCACACACTGACTTCAAAATCGCGAATCATTATCAAACACAACTATGATCTGCTGCAAATAGAGCTGGAAAGAGCATGTTTTCATGTACTGTGTAAATAACATGAGGAGATCTATTCACTAGTCATTATCTGGCGAACACATGGAGTACTTTTGATTAGTATGTGCTCTGAGAAACAGCGAGCACAATATTGTTTCATAGTATTCAGACAGAGAATGGAGTTTTGTACAGTAAATACATTTGTTTGATGAGGATGTCAGCTGGATATTGAAAAGGATGGCTTGTTTTCAAGTCTTTAGACAAACAGGCCTATAGTTTTTTGTTGCTTGTTCATGCTTGGATATTGTGCAATGTGTGTGTGTATGTATGTATATATATATATATATATATATATATATGTGTGTATGTATTTGTATATATATATGTATGTATGTATGGGTAGCTGACAAATAAAAATTGGACTGTGTCCTTTGGTGTGACAGCAAAAATTTAGCTACAAAAAAAATAAAAATAAAAACTGACAAATAGCATGAGAGAAGTTTAACTTCAATGTTTTTTTTTCTTTCTTTTTTCTGTCACACCATAAGACACATTGATATGTCAACTACCCAGATATATGTGTGTGTGTGTAATAGTGGTTTAACAGTTTTGCTCAATGGCATTCTAGTATTTTCAATGTGAACTTATAAGCCTTGACTTATGATATGATATATTTTAAGAATTCTCGTCTCTGAATAAATTATTACCATCACCACTATGGAAGCATGAATAAACATGCGAATAAACAATAAAAATTACCATAAATCTGCCCTGCTAATGACTAAGGTTAAGTCAAACTCTCAGAAATAGAAACAAACAGTCAAGCAAACAAATATGTTCACAACAGTGGGAGCGTGCTGGCTGACGGGCCCTTCCCTCTCCATGCTGCCAAAGATGTTCACACATAGAAGCATGATGCCACAGGCAGGGCATATGTGGAGGGGGAAATGAGGTACCAACAATCTCAGCATCCGAGCGCTAAAGTGCCAGTAGAGACACACTGCCCCCTATTGCTGACTTGGGAAGGCAGGTAACCACCCAAACGACATTCACCTTTCTGAGAGCTGTGGCAAGCTATGAAAGGAAAATATTAATACTTAAATAAACACCTTTCATTCATGTCACTTACTAAAAATACAATCAAGCTAATGCGTTTCTATCAGCAAGAATTATTCCAGGTTAGAAAAAAAAAGCCCAAAAGAAAAATACAAAACATCTAATTCACGAGCAGTTAAAATGCCTCCAAGTTCTTCCCTGTGCAATCAAAAAAAAAAAAAAGTTATTATTTATAATAAATTATTTATATATTAAGACAAATTGTGTAAACAAAATATTTTTAAAAACTGACATAAATGATTAATATTATTTTTTACTTTTAATACTTTCATGTAATTTTAGAAGATGTAGGCATATCCATGGAGGTCACAGTTAATTCATATTTAACCCAAAATATCTCTTTAGAAATGCACTCAGTAATTTCTTCCACAAAGTTGTGCCCCTCAAGAATTTTTGACGAAATGATATGCACACATTTTAACCGATTAACTTACCAATAGCCTAAAAGCCTAAAAGTTGGTTGTCCCTTCGTAGAGATCACATGACTGCCTGTTTTCCACCATAATAGGTTTGATTTCTGTAGCTTTCAAGTGTCGGATCTCTTTAAAAGTACATCTGAACAAAGCAGACAAGCAAACTAAACAATAACAATATAAGCATTTATTGTTTTATGGCAGCAACAGAGCTCTACGGAAGGAAAGAACTGTCTTTTGTGTGCTTCAACATTTGCACAACGTGTTATGAATTGATAATTAATGCTTTAAAGCAAACGTGGGCTTACAAACTATAGGGAGAGGAGTTAATCTACCTGTAATATAAATGTGGCACCCGTCATCTTCCCTACAGAGACACAAACACACACATATTTCAGGGTTTGAGTGTGTGAGCACGTAAAGGGTTAAAGAGGGTTCCTGCTGTGCTCTCTGCTTCTGTGTCTCGGCCCATTACACTTGCCGGAGTACAGCAATATGCCGCCATCAATTACAGCCTGGCTGCACTGCCATCAATACAGAGAGCAGGAGAGAGCAGCGCCACAGCCACATAAACACGACAAACGGCCACATTAAAACCTCCAGCTCACCTCTTTCACTCTCTCTCTGGAGGTTGGAACCTCTCTCGCTTCCACACACACATACACACACCTATTTTCTTTAGCTCAAGCCCCTCAAGCTCTTTTCCTTTCTCGTTTTCTCCACAAGTGTATGTCTTTGTCCTCATCCCTCTCAGTCTGGCAAACAAAAGCTTTTCTTTTCTATTCCCCTCATGAGCACTGCTGTTTTTTACTTATGGACCATACTCTTCAAAAAATCTAGCGATACCTTCATTGGATTGGTATAGTACCATAAACCTTGCAACCTTTCCAACCATCCTGTCACGGTCTGCTTGTTGCATACACATACAGAGAAATCAATGCATACCGAGATCAATACACAACATCATCTGACCGACCAGGAGCCTTAGAAACATACACACGTAATAAATAAATAAATAGCCTAAATAAAAGACGTTCTCCAAAAGTAACCATAGAAAAATTCTGATTAGACAGATTCAGAAAGTTTTTTTCTCACAAAGCGACAAAAGAAATAAACGTTTGAAAGACTTACATGTGCAATGAGATGTCTTTATGACCATATTTGTGCAGGAATATCTGGAGGAATTTGCTTTAATCCGCTGACCTTGAAGGAGAAAAGACTGTCCATCTGCCGTTTAGCAATGAAAAGTAGACCATAAGCCACTTTTGTTCATGCAAGTGAATTTGGACCATATGCTATATGCAGTTTGTTTCACTGAACTGAAACTTCTTGTACTGCTGTGTTGATGTTGGCTTGAGGGTTTAAAATGTTGCTTTCAACTGATAAAAATGCAGTAAAACAGCAATACAGTGAAATATATTACAATAAAGCAACATTTTCAGCAGCCATTGCTTCAGTCTACAGTCTCTTACAATCCTTCAGAAATCATTCTATACCTGAGGAGAAAGTAAATAAATGAAAAAACCATTGCATGTTTTTATTATTAGTTGTTAAATTTAGCAATGGCACCTAACACACTAAATTATACATGAAATTCTTAACCATCAAGATTTAAACAATATTTCCTATAATGTACACAGATCTTTCACTTAGAATTGTTTTTCAGTGTAAAATGCTGATTTTGAGCTTTAAAGGGATAGTTCACGTTAAGTTGCTGGACCCTGTCACTGACACTGTCAAAGTCAATGGGGACCAACTGAAAATATACTATAGGCTACCTTTAAAAAATTCTTATTAGAATCAATGTTGAAAACGTTTTTCCTAAATTCTTTAATAATAGAATTTCAAAATATTTTTTTTGCGACAATGTTGATCACTTTTGATTATTTTAACAGTCCTTGCTGAATGTGTTAATTTCTTTAAAAGATTTTTAAAAAAGTAGGGGTATGTAATAAATAGATAAATCTAGATGCCTACAAGAAAACCTAAAAGTTTTCCTATTTTCTTTGTTCAGTGAGTCTTTCTGTATGATTCTTTAGGACTGGTTTAACATTACGACTAAAAATAAAACATATGACCGTAAAGGCCCAATTTGAACTGACATGATTTGAACTGACATGAGTGTTTACTATTTTTTAAAACATGCCTTTCTTTTTTAAAATGACATTTTCATTTAGTTGCAGCTCATTACTGAAGAGAAACCATTGTGCACATCTCAATACCACAAGGTCTTACCTTGGCCTACAGTCAGAAAATATGACCATACAGTAAAGAAAGTGCAGTGTACAAACACAAGTGCTTCCATTGACCCTGGTCCTGTCTTACACAGCTTTCAGCTTCTATAGAGGTAGGTGGTTCAGCAAATTCCATCTCATTCAACATGAAATATGAAGTACGCTGATCAAGAGTTCATTCTGGTCAAAATGAATGAAGAGAGCAGTCATAGTACCTGCATAATTAAATGCTTATGTCTTAACTATCATCAAGAAATCAAACCAGAAACATTAACTGAGACTTTTTATCAAAAACAAAATACACTCTCATACTTCAATTTGTGCATGATCTATGCATACTACACAAACTGTGCTTCATTATGTAAAGAAATAACGTGCAAAATACAACAAGAGGGATATTTTTACTCAAAATTGGAGATGCACTTAAAATAACATACATAAAATAGAACATTTCACAAATGAAAATAGAAAATAACGTCCATCCAGACATCAAAGCTTACCATGACAATTCTGAGTGTCTTACACATAAACAGTTTAAAACAGATGTGGTTCACAGCAGCCCAAAGGTGCCGAACTGTAGAAGTGGATGGTTTAAAGATAGCAAAAGATTATCTGTGTTTTTCTCAAATGGTTTTGGTGTGAACGTGTAAACTAAACCGTGGAAAACATGGCATACTTCAGCTATAGTCTCTCTGGGTGAGATGCAAATTTGATGCAAAGAGGTCTTCAGTGAAACACTGAAGATATCTCTAGGGAGAGCCCTAAAAAGGCTTGTTTTTGTTTACAGTGAAAAAGGTTTCTTCCAATTCTACGGGAATGTTCATCATCAGTAAAACGGTTTAATTCGGGCAAGTTTGGTTTGTGTGGTTTCATTTCTGAAGAACTTCAGTTGGAGGTGAGCTGAGAAGACGAGCTGCTACTTCCTGAGCTCTTGGCGCTCTTCTGCCCTCTGGTGGCGCTGACTTGTCGTGGGACTCGCTGGCTAGAGCCATCTCTTGCCGATTTCTCCCCTTGCCCTGAACTTGTTTTACTGCGTACTAAATCACAAATACACACAGAAGAAACACCCATAAACATAACACATAAAACACATACATATGTGAAGCGCTCTATCATTTTGAGTTAAAAGTTGGAACAAATTGTTTGTCATTTTATTATTAATTCAAAAAATAAATGTCTGTCTTACATGTTTTAATGTGGTGCGGCAAATTAATGATAATGCTTCACAACAAATAGCAGCATATGCTCATGAACCTATCATATATTCTGCTTTAACTACTAATTAGTGCTACAGTGCCGGATAACTTCTGTGGCCTTGATTCCCGAAGTATTGGTTTTTCACATGGGGATTTTAAAAAGTCTTCATTAAAGAGCTGAGTCACTTGAGAGCTGAGTTACTTGAGAGCTGAGTTACTTAAAATTTGATTTGAAGCAAAAAGTTTATTTGAAAATCAGAGAAAAAGACAAAACTGTGCACTTACAAGCTTTAATGAAGGAAAGAACTACAAACCCCATGAAGCAATGTGACATAATTTAAATAAAAATGATTAATAAATATGAAACTATTGAAACTATTAATATATATATATATATATATACTTATTATATCAAGTCATTCACAGTGCTTAATGAAAGCCTTTTAACTCTTAATAGTTCTTTTGGCTCTCATCAAAGGAATCATGGGTAACAGTTTCTCCATGAGAAATTCCACAAAATATCCATTTAAATATTGCATTTAAAATATAAGTTAAAATAATGTGGGCTGACAGCTTCAACAGATTAACAACTGGATAGTAAAAGTTAGTAAATTATCAATAAAAATCAATTCCCCTATGAAGAAAATGAAAAAGATTCTGAATGTTATCATGAAAAAATAAGTAAACATCAGAGTATACGCTCAATGATTCAGAACAGTTTAATATATCATGCAATCAGCAAATGTTTCAAAAAAAAAAAAAAAAGATTTAAGAAGAACATATCACTAAAATATATTATTAGAAAGTCACTATTTTATTTATTTGATGCTTGAATAAAATTTTTAATTATTATGTAATTCCAAAATATTACAGACAGACACCGTTTCAATTATATTTTGACCAGTTTAAATCATAAATATAATTACACCAGTATAGAACTAACACTGAAATGTGTTTTTGCGTCAAAACTCAAAATGATGGAGAAGGTCACACACGAAAGAAATTTAGTTGATTAGGTGACATCAAGATGATTTATAACAAACAGTTGTCTTCAGTGTAAAAATCAGTGATGAAGTGGCAAACACCATCCGTTTATGAAGTTGACAGTCACATGCATGCATTTCAATGTTGGTGGCAGACAATTTTGCAGGATACCGGTTTACTAGTGCATCACAGTGTCACATTCGACACACGCCATTAACAGACATTCATTTACCATGAGAAGCAGAGAACTCTAAAGCTGGATGAGTCCATGAGACACATGAAGGAAGCAGATCTGGGGCATTTCACCCCCATATTCAGAGCACTGAGCTCGCAAATCGCAGGCACAATCGGCGAGGCATGAGAATGAGAACAGATATACGGCACTATGAAGCTGAGGCAGGAATTAGTTATGTCAGCATGAAAAATGTGCTGCAATAGTTCATGGGAGTGAAGAGAAGACCTTGAACTCGCAAGCATCGGGATTATAAAAAGGATAAGAGAACCAAGCTAAAGAAGAGAGAGAAAAAAAACCTTGAGAGACAGGAGCGCTTGTGTCACCCGCACTGTAGACCACTATCTTAGCCCCTCCCCTAGGTGGGCGGGGCACAGACGCAGAGGGAGGGGCAGCAGTCTTAGCGCTCTTTCCTGAGACCCCACCCTCCTCTTCTATAGGAAGTCACACACAGATTACCAAAAAGGACAGGCGAAGTAGCATGATTACAGCATTTGTATTTGACATCACCTATTTTCCAACTCAAACCATGCAATTTTGAGGCATATTATGCCTTTTCCATGTGTAGCACCCACCTCTAGACTCTGAAGGTGCAGTGGTGGTGTGGGACGCTGTGGAAGTGTCACCAGTGGATGTTTCGGAGACCTTCTGCCCCGCACACATGGCCTTTAGAGTCTGAAAGACTGCTAGAGGAGCAACGTTCATCTTTAACAGGTCCACTATGATCCTGTAGAAGAGCGAGACGGGCCATTCAGAATCACACAACATTAACAGATAAAAACCGCTAACTCAGTAAGGGAGGTTGTACTACAGTGATTTTACTGTGTCCTTATGGCTTTTGCAACAATAATGGGATTAAAGACGGCAGTTTTCATTTAAAAAAAAGAAGGGCAGTGGTTTTACACTTTGTGACACTACGAATAAAAAAAAAGAAACAGTAGTTCACAGCTGTATTTTTTATTAATATGCTGAATGAAGTATTTTTATATTTCATTTTAGTCAAAGCCCTAATCATTTTGTTGTGCGTGTTTCATGTTTATAGAGTTTTGATGTAGAAAATGTAGTCATTGTGTCACTGCAGCTGCCATTGGAAGCTCCACTTACTATAGATTATGACTGCAAATGTGCATTGGCTGATCTAGCTTGAAAAATAATCTTATTTAATGCATTTCAGCATAAGAAATAACATTCATGGGTTAGTTCATTTCAGATTTTGTTGCCGATTTGCAATATGTAATTTAATTGTGAGTTCAGCAGACAGTTTTTGAGATTAAGATTCCCCCATTCATTTAGATAAAAAATAGCTGCCCGGAGGTGTTGTAAATGTGACCGCCAAAGGGACTTTCTTTCAAAGAGAAATGATTTTTAAAAAATGGTGGTTCTCAACTCAGCACGTTGGTTAATGGAGAACAGATTCTGACAAATTGACAGTTTAACTGATTCATTTAATTATCTGTACTTGACCCAAAAATGCATATTCTGTCATTAATTACCCTCGCTTCTCATGTTTATTGAACACATGGACTATTTTAACGAAATCCTTACTAAATTTCTGAGCCTTTAACATGTCAGTGTGATGTCTATGCAGGGTCAGAAATGTCTAGAATTTCATCAAAATATGTCTCGTCTTTTAAAGACAAACAGAGATTTTGGGGTTAATTATCCCTTTAAAAGGCCTGACTCAAAGTTTCTTTTAGGACAAATAAATTCTCAATTCACGCACTGGTCAATTGAGAGATTTTGAGCTATTGCTTGTTTCAAATAAAAACTCACTTAACTTTTTGACAAGACAATAATTTTTTTTTTTTCGATTTAAGAATTTTCTCAGAACAAGTTTTTCTCTCATGCGAGCCAGAAATCTCCACTTCAGCAGCACTTACATACACAAACCCTTTCAATCTTATTCAATATCCTGAAATTTAGCTAATTTATGGGCATGATACAGGTCTAGAAATGTAAGGATATTTAAATATGACTTATTTGCATATTTCAACAAAAAATTGTAATACAAAATAATGTACTTTGATTAATCAACTGAAAGAAAATGTATATGTAGTTTTTTTTTCTCCACCTATGATGTTGGTACTGACAATAATTTGATTTCGTGGAGCTCACTTGAAAACCTCTTGATCAATGACTATCCCAGCAGCCTGAGTGAGCTCGAACAGCTCAGTCTCCTCCGCATTTAGGACCTTTTTCTTCTTGATGCCGTATTTCTGGACATTCCCGCTGACGGTGACGCTCAGAGACGGGGAATCCGGGGCAGAGGGCATCGCGCCGGGCTGTGCTGACTGTGACATCTGCGTCACCTAAACACTATAAAAACACAGGAAAACATACAACAGCCATCACAAAACAAACATGCATTTCTGTCAGAGCTCAACAATCATGTAAGGTCCACAGAAATGAGATTTAAAGTCAAGTGATACGCGGTGGGGTGTCATACTCTGATGAAGGGCCTCTTTTATGGCGATATATTGTTACAAATGTTGCCCAGAAACAACCTAGCATGACGCATATAAGTGATTGTGCCTGTATAACTGCGAAGCTGGCGAATAAATTACATACTGAATTCGACAATGACACTTTTCGTTCAGTTCCTTTATATATTTTACACAGACGTGTTGTGAAGGCTTTAGATAAAACGAGATATATAACAAAACACTCACAATACTACACCAGTGAATTGCCCGCGTCCTTCCTCCCCAGCTATGTTGTATTGCTTAATAAACACAAAGTAGAAGTACTTACTGCCACCATCCGGTCTGGAGAAACAGACGAGTAGACACTTTGCACACTCAAAACTTTAACTAAGCAATTGCAACGTTTACACGATTAACACTTTTACCATAATCATGATATAAAAAAATGTTTAATTAAAAAAAAAAAAGTCAACAACGCTGCTGTGTTTGTGGCGCTTCAGCAGTGGTCTGAGAAAAAGATTACAAGGATGAACAATGGCACTGAAAATATTTTATAGCCATTGAATGGAAAATACAAATATGAGAATTATTTTTGGTTGCCCATTTGTTACCCAGTGTCATACACACCCAGAGGTCACTACACATGCTGAATGCTGTGATGTCGGTAAACTGAATCTACCATAAATGACATTCTAATCCCAGAAACTATTACGTTTATCTCAGTGGATGAATTCATAAAAATTAATAGAATAACTGTTTAACACCTGACATACAAATGGCCAGAGCTAAAAGAAGACCATGACCTTTTAGCATGACCAGTGCTAAAAGAAGAAACAAGTACTGATTTGGCAACTTTTCAGTAAAGGCGATAATCTTAGTTGTCAATGAAAAAAGAAAAAAAACAAACAGGAGAATTATTATGCCAATGAACCTTCAAAACTTGACAACCCAACATTTATGATCAGTTACATATGCTTTAATCCTACATATTCTTTGAAAAGAGCATATGAGTACATCAGAAAGCGTCAACAAAACCATTAATTAAACATAAATAAGCATGGAAAAAGTTAAAAATATTGGACATGGATATTGTTATGTATATTTTGCCAAATTACAGCCTTGCCACTATTAAGAAAGAGGAATGGAGACGAGTGTGTTTTTCATGTCAAGTAATTTTCAGCTTACTCTTTGTACTTTGCTCTCAGTCATTTCTTCTGAGTCATCTGATGAGCTGCGCTTCTTAGATGACACAAGGGACAACGACACTTCCCGTTTATCCTCTAAAACCTTAGATGCAGACAAGTCAGTGTTTGGCAAATCTAAGTCCAAGCCAGGGCTCTCCAAACAGGGAATTGTATCGGTTGGAACTAGTTCAAGCTCTGTGGGTTTTAGTGCTTCGTGTTGTTCAGTTTGTAGTTGCACATCCATATCCTCCAGTCCTGTTAAAGTGCCAGTGATGGCTTCAGTTTGCGACTCCTCTGAATCTACATTGAGCTCCAGAGCCCCCTTGTGGCCATTGATAGGCATGTTATCTGCCCCTGACAGGATCTCCCTCCTGATTGAGGCCAGCTGGGCCTGCAGGAGATCTTTGTGCTGAGCTTCAAGGTTTTCCAGCTAACAATATAAAAAACAAAAGAAAAGAAGACAGTTTCAGTCTGGAATAATAGACGTTTTATTAACCCACTCCTGTACATTCAGAACACTTACAAGTTTGGCCACCTTCTGCTGGCTGTGATCTGGACATTGATAAGCTTGCAGTTCCTCAAACATCCTTACGTTAGACTGAACCAGGCTTGCAACCTAATATTAAAATAGAAGGGATGCAAAGTAAAATTATAGCAATTGTACACACACACATTTGTTTAATACATAAACAGCATATTTTTTTATAAATATATACATCCATATGTGTATTGATATATACGTCAATATACACAGTACACACCCATTTATTATGTAAACAAAAACTTATTTTGGATGTGATTATTTATGATTAATCATTTGACACCACTAATATATATGTGTGTATATATATATTATATATATAAATAAATAAAACTACTTTCTATGTGCATGAACATGCACTACCCTTAAAAAAGTGGTAAGATTTTGAAGGTAATATTGTGACATATTCTTACAATTAAAAAAAAACTGCTTTGATTTGAGAATATTTTTAAAATGTAATTTATTCCTGTGACAGCAAAGATGAATTGTCAGAAAAAATACACATAATTGGTAAATTAAAACATACTGTAAAAAAGAAAAAAAAACATTGAAATTTACATCAATGAAAGTTAAAATTTACTTAATTTTATAACAAGTAAGGAACAACTAAGGACTGTTGAATCGTTAGAAAATAACAATATAAACCCGAGGTGGCAGTTAGACCGTGGGTGTGCATTATTTACTAATAATTCAACAGACAAGAGTCTATTATTCCATTAATGCTATGGTTAACATACCTCTAGAATTTTTTTCAGATTATGTATTTCAAGACATTTATCAGATTTTAGTCCTTAAAATTAAGGACTAATTTCTTATGCATACCATCCCATGCCTCTGTTGCAAATTCCGAAACGCCATTTTAGAGTGAGTAATGGAGGTTTGAGCCATTGATAGCAGATTAATGCTGTTATTAATGCAGATTTTAGAGAGAAGAGATTAAACAGGTATACCTGTTCTTTGAGCTGTTTAATCTCAGCTCGTAGTGTCTTCTCCATGCTCTCCTTCTCCTGGCGTAGTGTGTCGATCTGCTGGTGGAGCTCCAGGAGTCGTTTCTGTAGCAGGGTCTGTTCCAAACTTTCTGCCTCCTGAAATTAAAGCAAGAAAACTTTATAATAGCACCTACAGGAAATCTACAAAACCAGAAGACTGAAGAAGTATAGTACATTACTGTTAAACATTTTGGGGCTGCTAATAATTTACTTATTTTTGAACAGTACTGTATATAATTAATACTAATAGCAGAGCTGCATTAACAATAAGTCACACCTTCGCAAAGCATTTATCCATGAAATAGTGATATGATATTCAATGAGTCATGTTAATAATGTTCACCTGTTCTGTAAGGATACCAGTAGCTGTGTCATAGATCACACTGTTTCCTTGTCCATCAGGGTCCATAAGAACAAGAGTCTGAGTCCCATCAGATGAATTCTGGGAAGACCCCACCTCTTCCTCAGCACCCAATGGGATTCCATTTCTCTCACCGTCTTCCTTCAAACACAAAAAGGAGAGGTCAACAACAATACTTCAATGCAAACACCAAAAAGATTCATGCCCAAAATAAAGCTTTGTGATTTGGTCTACCTTTGGCTCCACAGTAAGTAGGGTTTCTGTGCCAGTGGTCAGAATGGGCTGTGTTAAGATGGATCCAATGCTAGTGCCATCTCCACCCGGTCCAAGACTAACAGCCGGGCCTTCATAGGCTTTAGCATGAGCCTCTGAGCTCTCACCATAATACTGTCTGCAGTTCACATTCTAGAACAGCACACGTGCAAACATAATCAAAAAAATGCCATATACGAAGTAGAAAACAGGTTTAACCCAGGGTTATCATCTTTACCTGTGTGACTTGGATCTGGAATGTGGTGTGGGGATTTCGGAAGTGTGTTTTATAGTGTTTGATGGCCTCATCCCTCCTGTTGAAACCATTTCTACAGCGGTAACAGTGCCAGTGTGCACCTTTAAACCGTTTTTCTCCTTTAATAGTGCCCACAATCTCACAATGGATACAGCAGCGAAGCACCTTCAAGCCTGTCCATAAAAATGACAGAGATTGACCAAATTTCTCCAAAAGACACAAATCACATGTGAGTCTATATTCTCATTGTGCCTCACCTGCAAAGTCAATGCCTTTGTCCACATGTTTGATGCGGAAGTGAGCTCGCAGGATAACAGGATCTTGGTAAGCCTCGGCCACAGAACAGAGCGGGCAGTGCATGTGCACTCCTTTTTCCTGCCCTAAACACTTCTCGTCCTGACACAGCACAGGTGCGTATGTGTGTTCTGTTCCTCTGACACGAACCGAGGGATGGGCCTAAAAAAATAAATAAATAAAATGCAGACAGCTAGTGATTGAGATTATAATGAATAAGTAGCACCTTTTTAATGCAAATAATTTCCTTGGAAAATGCTATTTAGGAGTGGTGCTGACTTGATACACAAATACTTTTTTGTTTCAAAATACAAAAACATTTTATTTTGTTTTAACTGGGACAAATCCGTGAAAGAGGAATCAGTTAAGGCTGCAGAAAAACAGATGCATTGAGTGAGTGATGTGAAACAGGTTCAATTATTTAACAAGACAGTATTAAAGTTCATTGAAATATGTAACTCAAATTCACTTTGGTGAACCCCATCTATTTTTAATCCTGGAATGAAGTTTGCTCTGAGCTGAACAGATGCAAATGAATAGCAGGGTCACCAAATTTGACAAGGCAGGGATACAGCTTAACAAAACCTGTTACCCTCCTTTGTTTCACACAGAATGACTTTAATGTTGCCCAGATTCACACTGCTGATTTCTAACACCCTCTAATTTATATCCTAGTATGCATTTTGGTCTGATGTGAACAGCTGCATATACACATCAGAGTCACAGTCTAAAAGGGTTATTGAAACCTGTTACTCCTTTTATTAGAAACGTTAAGGCTTTAATGTAACCCAGTAATACTATGGTAATGTCTAAACTCCTAAGTTTTGGTCTGATGTTAAAAGCTGCAGATGTACAGCAGGGTCACCAAACCTGACAAGACAGCATTAGACTTTATCGACATATGTTACTTAGTTATTTCACACACATACGTTATTAATGGTTTATTTAGACATTTATACAAAATGTGTTTACACATTATAATTTGAATTGCAGAGGTTTCACACCTGGACATTTTGTTTTAAGATGCATATCTTTAAGAGCCCCTTGTGGTAAACATAAGCATTGCCGCTGAAAACCAATGAAACTCACGTTTAACATTATGAGAAATTATTACACCCGCTACTATCTCAAGTTCTCATTTGCTACATTTTTCATGTAACGTAACTTACATGTTGAAGATGAATTACATTTGCTTAAATGGGCCTAAAGCATCATTAACAACTGTATTTACATGTATTTCACAAGGCCTGCAACTAGCTCAATAAATAAAATAACGAGTCGTTATAAAATCATATTGAATAATATTACATTAATGATGCAAATCTTGACTACTGCACTGAATCACGTTGGCCCAAAAAGTTAAAACCTGCAAGGAGCTTTTTGCTCACTTAATCAAGCTAACAACTTTAGCAAGCTAACACAAAACTCACAGCATTTCACGTTTAACCTTTCACTCACCACAAACGCGGACATGCTTTTGATAAGATATAGAAATCCGATTTAAATTCCCCCAGCGTTCGTCGTAATCTTTAGCCTATGAAACATCCCATTTCAGACCGCTCGTGTGTGGTTCGTCATCGGTGTGTACACACATTCACCTGCGAGTTTCCAGTCACACAACACCGATGAACGCAACGACGAGTTGTCAGTCTGAAAGTTCAACGTAAATCAATTTCATTGGCCTCCAGTAGTTTTGGTGGAATTTTAAACCAATCAACAGCGTAAGCGATGAATAAGGGATGTCGGTGCCGCCACAACGAAGGCTGCAAGTACACTCGTATAAAATGAAAAAATCTAGTATATTAACTATCCACAACTCTTTATACCAGTCTTAAGCTTCAGACACGTAAATGTTTTATCTAAATTACTGTTAGTGTTCCTATAAGCCTACTATTTATTAATTATTTTAATGAATTATTAGATTATAGGCACGGATGTGCTGTTTCAAAAATTGCTATAAGATGTTTGTCTTTAGGTGAATGTTTTGCTGAAGCAATTTTATGATGTCTGATGTATCTAAAAACGTAATTCTACAAATCTCTTATAGGGATCTACAATCGCGTTGTGAACAAGGGGATGTAACGTTAGCTCAGTGGTAGAGCGCATGCTTTGCTGATCTTCTGCTCCCCAAGACTGTGTGGGCCAGCCGCGGAGAGGTGTAGAGCGCTGACTAGCCAATAGGAACGAAGGGAGGCGGGACGAATAAAATACACAAAATTAGAGGTTCGAATCCCGCCTCGGCCACAAGTAACATAAAATGAATTTGTGTTCGCTTTTTGTCTAGATAAACTTTAGGTACGATTAACATGTAATAAGCGAACTTTGTGCACAAAGATAAAATAAACCTTGTAATAATTGTTCTTGTGTAGGCAACGATCTTAATAAACATTTACACTATAATAGGGTATAGCCTAGTCATCTTTAATATAGAAAAAAGTGAATGTGAATAATTGAAAAGAACATTTTGATTATGTTTTAGACCTTTATATACAGCGCCATGAAATCAACGCATGGCCAAAAGTATATTGCATCTGTAGAGTTAAGCACTACCATAGAGAATGAATGGGAAAAGTCAAAGGAAGTTAAGCTTAACTGTACTTAACTTAACATCTCCATTTTTCTTAGCAACCACAAACACCACCACAACATAACATCTAAAATAGACTGACACGCCAAAAAGTAACGTCGAAGGCAATAAATAGTGAATGATCAATTTATTGATTTGTTTCTTGCAATCGTCTAACTAACCACAAGAGGTCTGTCTCTCACATTGATAATTTTATTGCATGTAAATCAACTGGGCACTAGGATGTGTAGATGAAGCAAGCATATAACCAGCTGCCACAGTGTCAAAAAGCAGGTTGTATAATTGTGATATACACAACACGATTCCTCTTGTTTACTCCACTCTTCATCTGGCATCTGTCAGCAAAGGCTACATTTAAGCACATTAAAAGAAAGCATTAATTAAGCCTGTTCAGCACTTAATGTTAATTTTTAATGTTACAAATGCAAACTTTTACAAAATTAAAATAAAGAATGTAGACAAAAATTATACACTAACATGCAAATGGTTTTAAAAAGCATATTATGCTCACCAAGGCTGCATTTATTTGAACAAAAATACAGTAAACATCTATCTATCTATATATATATATATATTAGTGCTGTCAAACGATTAGTATATGAGTGTGTACTGTGTGTATTTATTATGTATATATAAATACAAACATGTGCATGTATTTAAGAAAAATGTTATGTTATAATATAATATAAATATATAAATGTACATGAAAATAATTTCAAAATATATACTCAATATATATATATATATATATATATATATATATATATATGTAGATATAAATAGATATAATGTGTGTGTGTGTGTAAGAATTCTAAGATTAATTAAAAGTTAAAAAGAAAAGCATTTATTTGAAATACAAACTTTTTTTTAAAGTTATACATTTATTTAGGCCTACTGTTAATGTTGATCAATTTAACTTGCTGAATATTAGTTTTGAGTAAAAAAAACCCTTCCTGATCTCAATCTTTTAAACAGTAGTGTTTATTCTTGTGGATGTCATCATACTTACTCTGTCAGTTTCGTTCTCAGACTCTGGATTCTTCCATCCCTGACTGGACAGAAGTCTCAACACTAACAATCCGAAAATAACAACTCCGATGCCTAATGAGTTTGCAAACAGAGCTTCAGCAGGCAGTGCCGTATATGGTTCGGTATTGCTTCCATTTCTCCCATTTCTGCTGAGACACAATCAGTTAGAAACACAGAAACAGCTACAAACATCTCAGCCATTATAAAAACAGACCATTAGAGGATAGTTTTACCATGATAAGATCCTCCTACTCAGCTAATTGAAAGAGAAAACATTATTATCTGAATAGGATAAATCACAGCCATTTCTTGCAGCTACGGGGCTGTTATAATAGGATTGTCACTCACAGTGTCAGCAGTAGTTTCTCATTGATCCCAGAAAGGCTGGTGATGAGACTCAGGATGAAGATGGCAATGCCCATCCACATGTGAAGAGGTTTCAGACGGGCTCTAAAAGCCAAAGGGGTCCAGGGTAACAAGAAAGCACAAAGACCTACAAACCACTGTTTAATCAGAGGAGAAAGGCACAGGAGACCATGTCAAGCATTATTTCTTTCAAATTTGATAGAGTTGAACATACTCGTGGAGCTTTACATTAAGCAATGAAAATACTGTGACATTTCAACCAGGCTTGACCATGAATACTGTACCTGCAAAGTGAATAGGACCACTGTGGAGATCCCAGTCCAGCTGTGTAGTGAATACAGATGAGGGATGTTGTTGGCAGTGTGAAAATCAAAGGCAGCACACACTCCCAGCACAGACAGCACCAAGGCCACAAACAACAGCCCTGCATGGGCCAACTTACACCACCACCTACTCCAGGTGAGAGGAACACGGTACAGGACTATGGCTGAGAGAGAAACAGACACAGAGAGAGCAGGATAAAGAGAAAAAGAGACAACTAAAAATACATATTCACATTAAGTGTTTTTGTACGTGGTACAAGCACTGATAACATTTCAGGTCAGTAAGATTTTTAAAATTAGTTATTATTTATTTATTTATTATTGGTCAAATGTGACAATAAAGATTTATAATGTAAAAAATACATTTTGCCATTTTGTTCATAAATAAACGCCGTTCTTTTAATTTTTCTATTCATCAAAAATGCAAACACACACACACAATATATATATATATATATATATATATATATATATATACCATATAAAATGGTTTCCACTAAAATATTACCCAGTTCAATGGTTTTCAACATTTATCATAATACAAAAAATTTCTTGAGCACCGATTAGCATACTGTATTTCTGAAGGATCATGTGAAGACTGCAGTAATGATGCTGAAAATTCAGTAATTGTATTTCAATTGTAGTAATATTTGGCAATATATCTGGCATTGCTCAAATACATCTCATTGACCTCAAGTAGTGTAGTGACATTGTAGTGTAAATAATATGAAATATGAAAATGGCCATCTCTCTCATGTTATATCAAAGTATTAGCATCTGATTATGGTAATAGTTTATCTTTTTTCATATGTGATTCTTTATTCAGAGTTTTAAAACATCATTTCACGGTTAGAAATAAAAATAAAAATGTTTCTTGAATACTGTATCTCATCTCTACATCTATACTCCACAAACAAAGCTTTCCCTCACTATTCATATCGCAGATTAACTATGCCATACGCAGCTTGAAAGACTGTCCACTAGAGATGAGCACAACTGTTTGTGTTTAATTAAATCCCTGTTATATCATTACGCATCTACCTGACAGTTTGTCGTTAAATTTGGTGGAAAATATTACTTACACACTTCAGATACACTTCGGGCACTTTGCAAGCACTGGCAGATCAATCAGGTTCAAGTCATTTGTGACTCTCTCCTATAATACTACACTGTCTTGTTTCCAGCCAATATATCAAGAAATTCTAAAATAAAGATGGATTTTGTAGACAAGTAAAAATAATAAAAACAAGTAAAAATAAGTTTCTGCTTAGAACAAGCAAAATAATCTGCCAATGGGGTAAACTAAAATGTTTTTTTCTGAAAACAAGATTATATTTTACTTGTCTAGAAAATCCTTCTTGATTTAAGAATTTTGGCTGAAAACAAGACAAAAAATCTAAGCTATAAAAGCATTTTTGGTAGTGTATTTGTGATAGAGCAAGACTGTAAACATGAGAAGAAAAGAGAAGTCTTCCAGTTAAAAATAAGACAGAGAAGGTGTTTATACACACGACACAGAGAGCAAAGCGTTTCCTCTCACCATTTCCATATAGCACCACGAGACTCGTCACCATGAGGACTGGGTGCCAGTTAAACTGCAGAAAAGATCCATCCCAGGCAAATCCTCCTCTCCAGGTCCCACTCCACAGACACACGAACATCACACACAAAAACCCCAGCCACACGCTCAGCACATAGAAGGAAACAGGAAAACTCATCTAAAAAACAGATTTCAGAGCAAGACATATATCTTTAATATTTAAATAGTTCTTTATATTTAAGGTTTTCTTTTACAACAGCTTTCAGTTCTTTAGCCTCCAATACCAGTGATGTCTAGTAAAGCTGTGTAATGACAAGTTTATTAAAAAGCTTCCATTTAAGTTCTTTAATTACAAAAATCGTACCTTTCTTTTTATGCTCAAGCCATTCAGCGTGCACAATATCTTCCGTTTCCTTCTGTGACTTTCTTTTATGCATCCAGCCGCAGACTTTTGAGAGATGTTATGCAAGTCATGGTCATGCTATAAACTCATTCTCCTTGAAAGTTTAAAAGATGTTTTGTTGTGCTTGTCTTTAGTGTCATAACTATAATGGTGTCTCATAGTGATGTGCTCATGTTCTATAAACTTTTTTATACAGGCTAATCTGATTCCTATATTTCTGGCTTATACCTATAACAAAGGCTTTCTTGCACCCATAAAGATTTATAAAGGTGAATATATATATATATATTCAAAACTTAATGTTACAGTATAATGTCTCTGACTTCAGTACTGAGTATTTCACCCTGCTTTTCTTTAGGCAATTGCTTTAGGTATCCTAAACCATTAAAAATAATAAACATCAAATACCACCACCACTGAAGCCCTAAATATAGAATATATTGCAATTTTTCCTTTTTTTGCTTTGTCATACAGACATTAAAGCACCACAAAGGCATTAGTGTCACTCTGTGATGAAGCGTGTCTTCAGAATTTTACCACCCTTGATCTTCTTTCAGATAAGCTGTTGTTAGAGCAGATAGAATGCAAATACAACATGATATGGCTTTTAAAATGCCAGTAAGAGCTGACTTACTCTTACTCAACCTTTATCTAAATATCACGTTTCTCCACACTGGGCAGGAGACATGGATTAAACAGCTGGCATTATCAGGAAATGACCTAAAGAATTTAAAGTGGAGATGAATTTTTAAATCATAATAAAAGTACAATGTCTTTAAAAGTACTGGGTGGCCTTCATTTGCCAGTCACTTACTTACATTTGCATAAAGTCAACCCACATGAGTGAATGATAGTGTGCTTACTTATAGTGTGCCATTTTCTCACTTTTTAAATGAGAGAAATTGTTAGTCTGTCAGAAGTCATGCGGTGAATTTCATGGTCATGCAATGTTCTTGCTGCTTTTGAAAACACAAGATGCACAAAGATCTGTATTGTTCAGCTATATTTATAGACTCATTCTGAAAAGCAACTGCTACTGTGCATTTATCAAAGAGATATTAAACTTAAAGGAAAAATGCAACAAAGTAAGACGGTATGACTGTTATATAGTGAGGTAAAGAAACAGAAATCCTATTTCTATACAGTTGAATTTTTACATTTGCCTGCCAGTTTCACATGTTATACTATGCTTTGAAAGCTGCTTGTTTTTCAATAGACATTTAACTTGGGTTTATCGTAAATAATGTGTATTTAAAATTTTAAAAAGTTTGTAGTCTATAACTCATATGTCATATATTAAAATTGAAGCTGCATAAGGTAAAGGCATGCAGAGACAGACGTGCTTAATACAGATTTCCTTATTGTCCTCATCTTCAATGAACAGTGAAATATACTGCTCCTTTTCCCAAGGAAGCCTACCAATGTCAGAAATTAGAATACGGTAGCTTGGGACGTCCGGTCGAAAGCAGAACTTCTTCATTGCAGAATGTGGAAGCAGGGTGTCCATCATGCCTTGGCCGTTATATTTTGTAATGAAGGCTTCAATGTCCAGCTTCTCTTGGCTTATAAATGCTCGTACATTCCTGCTGCTTCTGTTTATCACATCCATTTTTGCGTTTTCATTGCCCATTGTCTGCAATATTCCTAATGATGGTAGAAAACAAAATGTGTAATGCGCACAACAAATATAACAGCATCAGTTGTACAGCGTAAGTAACCAGGGTTTTAGAACTAAACTGAGAACGCCTTTTGCAGGATTGCACTTTAAACTTAAATAAAAGTAGAACAAAATGAATGGAAATTGAAACTATTTGAGTGTCAACTTGTAAAAGCATTTTGTGGCGAAAAAAAACTTGAAACATGACATTGTAGGTCTAACAAAGAAAAAAAAATACATAGCAGAACAATAGATTAAAAAAAATAATTAATGAATTGTACAAGCTAAGGTTGTAAAACACAATATAAAAAGCATTATATAAGACCTAAAAGTCATTGTTGACTCAGCAGTGGACTTTATGTTACGCAACCATCACTGTAAGGAGCGAGAAACAAGTATGTCATAGGATGGACCCCATCTGTGACCACTGCTGATGAAGGTCTGACCTCCATCTGTGAGATAGATTGGCTTCCATTCTTTGACATCCTCCTGGCTATAACCCAAGTGTATGCTTTGATTATTTCCATCACTTTCTCTTTGTTATTTGTCCTCACACTGCCCACTTTCCTCTCTGATCTTCTTATAAGTGATATTTAACTTTGATTGCAAAGCAAAGGGTACCTCTAAAATGAAAGGGCGTTCTTTCTTTTGTGCTGTCGTCGCCTTTGGTCACAAACTGCAAGACAACAATACACCTCTGATCAAATATGGTGTTCATATAGCCATTATTAAAAGAACCTAATTTTAATAGAATTTTTTGTTCTGCTCAGGGTCACTAACATTTCAAACATTTGCATTAGTGTGAAGAACACTAAAAAAAACTAGACATTTTTTTGGTCTATACATGTGTGTGCCAAATCTAGCAGAATAACATTATTCCTACCTCCGCAGGTGCAGAGTTTCAGGTGCGCTTTCTGTGCTGGGTCAGATATTAAGTGCGTCAGAGCCCTTGGAGACTTTGAATACAGAACGTCCGCACTCTTTCATAATCACATGCAAATGTCAATGCACACTTTATACTGTCAAATTCCTGGAAGGACCTTTCATTTATGAAAGAAAAAAAAGATGGTGCTGCCCTAGGCTTCCACTGTAAGTGCATCCCAGCACATTTTTTTTTTTACCTTTATCCTAAGTGATCTACAGTTCATTCAATGTATGCAGTTTATCCATCAATGCATTCAGAGAATCTAACCTATGACCTCATTACTAGTACTGTGCTCTACTAGTTGAGATGAAGCTCTACTGTAGAGTTCTCTTCTATGGTAATCTAAGTAAGCCAGAGCTACTGTCAATGGGGCAGTCGTGGCCTAATGTATAGGCCTTGTAACTCAAAGGTTGCGGGTTCGAGTCCCAGGTCTAGCAGAATAACCAGCGCTCTCTTCACCTTCAATACCACGACTGAGGTGAGACCCTTGAGCAAGGCACCGTTCCCCCAACTG
>JAUMHE010000077.1:6226405-6247442 GCA_032359235.1 Enteromius mattozi
GTAATGAATCTAAAATATATGAAAGTCTAATGTTTATCAGTACATTACAGAAAATAATGAATTTTATCACAATATGCTATTTTTTTTAAAAGGACCTGTATATATACACAGAAGAAAAGTAAGGTTTGGATCAACAGGAGGGTCAGGGAAAAAAAAAAAAAAAATTTGTTGAACTCAATTTAGTAACATTACAATGTAGTATACATTGGGTATGACGCAAAATAAAAAAGTTGGTCAGCATTTATACAACTTCATGTCATTCCAAACCTGGAATTTCTTTCTTTTGTGAAACACCAAAGACAGAATTTGTTTTGGTGCATTTTGTTGTGTTTATTTGCCTCTATATGATGAGTCAATTTGGATAAAAGTGTCTGCTAAATTAATAAACAAAATTTTTTAAAGAACCTGGGTAACCAAATCATTTTGGTGCCCATTGGCTGCTGACAGGACAACTGAGATATTTTTCAAACTATTTTTATTTATGTTCCACAGAATAAAGTGAGGGTGAATTAATGATGACAGAAATGTAAATAATAATTTACAATGTAAGCCTAAACATGTAAATAAATTAATACTCTACAAAATTGTGTACCAAGCTTAAAATGCAACATTCAGTTTTATACAGTATATAACAGGGTGCTTGGGATACTTTGATTGCCGGTATTGCATAACGTCTGCATTGTTGCTCTCGAATCACGCGTTCTTGGTAGACTGGTTCAAATGAAATAGTATTTGATTGACACCCCTGTATTGTGCTGTTATTGACATGTCGGTAACAATACAAATGCCTTCCATTCTCAGGAGGAAGAAGCGTGCAGTAAGAATGATGGCCACCGTGGTGCTGCTCTTTGCCGCCTGCTGGGCGCCTTTCCATCTGGTGTCCCTCCTGCTTGACTACGGTACAACAAAACTCCTTGTGCTCTTCCCTCTCGCTTACTGTTGTCAATCTCCCTGTTTTGTTTTCTCTTCCCCTCACAATAAATGAAAACCCAACCTTTTACATGTGTCTGTTAACCAACTGCTATCTTTCCTGTGAAAGTAGTAAATACATTTTCACTTTAGATTCTCTCCTTGTTTTTCACTTTGCTCTTCCTCAACCTTTCGTTGAGGTCAACACCACGTTCCTTTTAACCTTCGATATGCAATCATTTGATCTATTATTCCTTTTTTACAGTTATCACTATGGCATCTATTGTGAGTTTGGTGTAGTACTATTGTCACCACACACAGATTGTGTGATATTTTTTTTAAAAAGCATTAATAAAGGTGTAGCATTTTATGTGCATTTTTTTTTATATCTGACCTACAGTATATGAGCTATTTAGTTCCATTTAAGAGCAAGACTGTTTCCCTTTTTTTCTATTCTTCATTGCAATTTTCCATCTGCACTTACTCCTCAAAGTTTCAGTCTTTTTATACACTTTTTAATGCACTGATATATAATAATATTTATTTTATTTTTTTCACTGTCCTGTATTCTATTCACTCCATTGTCGTTGTGCACAACACGCAGTATGTTTCTTCTGTTCTTTTCTTTGTTCACGTGCTTCTCAGCTGCAACAAAAGCCTTTCAGGAGACAGCATAACCAATTCTCATATTTCCAGTGAAATTACATTCATAAGCAGACACACTGGAGCCTTTCTGGAATGGAAATGAAGATTTAAAGGAAACAATGAAAAAGCACATGTGACACTAACATGCTTGCATCTTCAGAGCCTCGCTTTCTACAGTGCACTAATCTTGACATTGACAGATAAGTTCGTTCCTTTTTGGTTTTCTCTTCATGCTTTTAAAAAGCCATTTAGTGATAAATGAAAACACATAAGAAGTAAACAAGCGACCTCTTGTCAAGTGAGTGAGTTATTCAACCACTGACTCATATGAAACTGATTTGTTTAAAACATTCAAGAACAAAACACTAGTATTTATTTATTTTTTTGGAGACTCATTGGTTCTGCTGTGGCTTAATTTGGAACTGTTAGGACATTATAAAAAATGCTATTTTGCATTAGTATGTATGCTAATATAGCTAACATGTACTCTAGATCTGGTATTTGTTTAGTACATTACCCTACATCTTGATTTAAAGATAAATTTCCTTTTCTAACTGTACCCTGCATGTCTGTTCTCTGAACACAGGTCAGCTGGATCTTGATCTTGACTCAGAGTTTCTCCTAGTCAGCGTGGTTCAGATTCTGGGATTCAGTAACTCTGTGTGTAACCCACTGGTTTATGCTGCTCTCAACATCACCTTTAAAAGAGACCTGCTGGCTCTGCTCACCCAAGGATGCTCTGGTACAATAGGTTGCTGCTGTAGCTCGTGCTCCTGTTGGTCCTGGAGGAGTCACAAACGAGTGGGCATCTCAGCGGTGGAATCAGTGGAACCCAGACAGGGCCTGAACACAACATGCAGACAGGGAGGGATCAGATCGTGGAGTAAAATAGCATGGGAGGCTGAACCAGAAAGGCCTACATCTAACATGTTCCCCCCCATGAACTTTCTCAGCGCCATTAGACCCAAAAAGACCTCCAGTACCATGATACTAAGTGTTATCGACCCTCCGCACACAGACAGCACATCTGGGTCTGACCAGCCTCCCACAGGCATACTGGGCGAGTGAATGTCAACAGAATGAAACTGGACTGATAGCTTAAACTCACTGACTTAATTATTTAGAAGATCAGAATCCTTCAGGAGCTTTGAACAATCTCATACAGCCATGTTTTTTTGCTAATGATGTGGATTCAACAATCTGGAGGCAGCGGTTTTCAGAGCTTTGAAGGATGTTTTTGTTTTTGGAACTGATATCTAAGATAAGGATGGGAGCAAATCACCACTGAAAGAAGCAGATGAGATTTTGAGGCGCTTTCAGTTTTGTTGTGCTTTTAAGCTTTTGAAAACCACATAGGAACAAGACCAGCTACAGTACATCATTAGTAATTCAGCTCTGAGAAAGACCAAAGACCATGTGTGCACTCTTTCAAAACTGTGGTAAATATTTTCCAGATGAATTAGATTATTTGTAGACTAGAATAATGTATCTCATTCAAAAAATAATTTCTCTACGTTATGTTAAGATAAACATCTTAGACAATTTATCTTATAATTTATATATAAAAGGGTAAGAAAATATATGTTAGCTGTGACGTTCCTCTGCATAAAAACGCAGATGTGTCTGGCTAATGAGATTTCTGTATAATATGTGATTATAGTGTTTAAAGTGGATTTAAAGATGACTAACTTACTCTTGCTTGCCACGCGTGCTTTTAAAGCGAGAACGTGGCTTTAGATAGCGTGGAAAGTCCTTATATGGAGCTGATTTTGGTGCGCTTTGTGCAGATTATTAATTTAAGGCACACGGTTGCTCATTTACGTCAGCACTTGAAATTTCACACCTTCTCCCGCACGTAATTATTAGTGAATGAGACCCAGTGTATTTGTGGATAGCAGCATTTCGTCGATTTGATGATTGTTTGGCTGTGCTTTTATGTCTCATATCCAGGAGCGTGTGCAGCCTCTTGCCTCATGGAATGGGAATTCTGTCTCCATGGATGGGCCCAAAGTCTACTGGAAGTTCTTAGAATTAGCAGGAGCCTGCAGAGAGGTTTGGAGATGCCCAGCTGAGTGCGGACGACACACTCTCCATGAAGCCTGACAACTCGGATTTATATTATGACAACTGCAGAGTTTGCTACAGGCAAGACTTCACTATTCAGACAACCTGGAGATAGAGATTTCAAACAGATTAGTTGTCACAACACTGGCACCTTGATACCTCAGCTACTATTGGCATCGTTACAATAATCATATTTTGAGAAAATGTATATTTTTATATTGCAAAGCACATAAAAATATCTCCAAGTAGCCTAGATGATTTCACCAGAGTATATCTTTGTTACATTCAGTGACTTTTTGTAAAATAAAATTGCTGTTTGTTTTGAGGTTTCATATTAAAAGTCTTAATATGTCACTGCATGCCAATCAACATAAACATGTCCTTTATCTCAGTATATGGCTCTGAATTACGTGTTCAGTAAAGATAAATTTAAATTAAATTATTTTGTATTAGGCTATACAGTATTATAATAAATGAACAATAAAGTTATACAGGATAAAGGAATTAATTGCAAAATTGTTTAGAAATTATTATTAGGCTATATTATTCATATTTAACAATAACTATTAATAAAAATAAAAACACACACACATATACATTTACTTTCTTGGATTTCTGATGGATGAACTTGCCACAGAAACATTTTGGTATTTTTTTTTTAATTTATTTTAAAACAAAAACATTCTACAAACAACTTTGCAACAGCAAACACTTTACATTCATAAACGAGCAAACAATTGTCTAAGGGGAAAAAAAGAGATACAAAAACGTCTACTCATAGAGAGATATTGAGAACATGAAGCAAGAGCGAGCACCGAGGCATGTGTCTGTGTTAGGCGTCAAGGCAGGAACAAAGTGGAGTGGATATAAAACTTTAAAAAAAAATTATAAAAACCTCTAAAAACACAGAAACTGATGGCACTGAACCGCTCAGAGGTAAAAACTCCTGCACCTACATCTGAAGAGACAAAGTTAAATTCAGTGCAAAAAAGATGGAAGGTGTGTAGAAAAGCCTGTGAAGATGTGGAAAAAGGTCCCTTGAAATTGATGCAGGTTTTTTCTCTTGCTATTCAACTCTATGTCAATAGGTGGCAGTGCCTGCACTGTACGACAGCTCTACAATTTCATAATTACATGGGGAAGGGAGGGGGAGCCATTTTGTTCTCATCTAATTTCAGCTTTAACTTGAACAAGTCTGTTAGAAGGTGAAGCTGATCTGAGATCTGTTCTGAAAATAACATTTTATACACCAATACAGCTACATAACTATACAGCTGAGTCAGACGTCAGTTCATTTACTGCTACGTAAATGAATTAAGAAGCCCTGTCTATTTAGATAATATCTATTCCGCTTGTTCATTTTAATTTCAATTTGTTCCTTCGGTTCATTTTTTTAGGCAGTACTTCATTACGTTGTGCTCTTAGGGCTTCCATAAATATATATCTATTAGTTTTGTTTAATATAATTCTTGACAACTATTTACATACTAGACAAAAGGCAATTAAACTGTAAGTAGTTTGTGGATGAACATAAATTTCCTTCATCTTTCAACTAATCTAAAACACGTACCTGTGCACTACCGCATATAAATCAAGAACAGCGAGCAAAAGTTTGAAATGCCTCCTTAGCCTTGATATTAATTCAACCTGTGGAAGCAGATACAAGCGTCCAAGAGATACTGACCGTGGTACTCTTTCAAGCTTTTCTTTATCCTTTCAGAACATACACAACAACACCATTAGCTGGGAACGTGAAATCCACAGCGAAGGACATGTTTTGTGATTCATATAACAAGAAATGGTGTGTCTGTAGTGAGCGACACTTGGGGTAAATGTAGAAATGCCTTAGCTACAGAAAATGATATGAAGATGGCACTAAATCTGCTTGTGAGAAGGCCAGAAGGATTTATCTGTTGAACATCTCAGTCACGCCGCCTAAAAAAGGCACGATAAATGCTTCAAGAACACTTACTGTAGGTGAATATTGGTAACAAGTATAAATAATACGTAATTACACAAAACAAATAAATACATCACTTATTTAAATATAAATAAGGAAAACGGAACAGGTAAGAATGGTCGAGAAGGTTGAAAAACATCTTGTCCTCGCACCAAACAGCTGAAGTAGGGTCATTTGTAGGGAACAAAAATAGAAATCATCTTTCGCAGACTGGCAAAATTCAGGGGCAGCCTGACTATGAGATATTCTGGAATAACCAAAGAAAAAAAATCATGTTTTGAACGTCAAATGAAACCCTAAACTGCTGACATGTATCCAAAATAGGAAACTCAACCTGAACCAAGTTCTAAACTCATCTTGAAGCATATTTGTTCATTTGTAACTGAGTTTAACATGGTTTGTAGCTAAGAACAGAAGTGATTCACTGCAGAAATACAACTACATGTAGTGTACTGTTCAGTTTGTGCCTGTCAGGACTAAATACACTTGTTTTAGTTTGGACTTTTGGCGTAACCAAAGGTTATACGTAGGCTTTGGACCAACCTGTAGTTTTTAAAGCCTGAGGCCAGTGCATTAACACTAAAATGCACGCTTGAGAGGGAACATGTTGCCCTCTGCTGCTAGCCAGTGTAAATCCTCAAAAAAGGTCCAGTGTTGGCTTCTAAACCCAACGTGGGCGCTACAGAGAGGTGATTCTCCAGTGTCTCCATAACAGGACACCAAGTTCATGCCATGAGACCCACTGGCCCACTGGGGAGAAATCAAAACGAATCTACACCTCTCCATTATTTAGTTCTTGCACTCAAATATCTTGCAGTCTTGAAAAGACATCACTCGTATTTGTAGTAGCCTCGTTCAACAGCCTTGGAGGCAATGTGCTCTGCTGAATACCGCTGGTCCAGGTCTAGCAGAGCTTGTAGTAATGTGTTGATGTTTGCCCGCAGGCCTTCTTTTTGCATCCAAACCCGCAGGAGGTCGTAGACTTTGTCCACAGGGTGCTGCGTTTCGGCCACCTTGATGGCGTTGTCGTTCACGCCAATGCTGCGGAAAAACTTGTTGTGGTACCGCACATCCAGGGTGTCAAACAGGTCGAAACTCTTGCTTAGAGACTCCTCCTCACCTATTAAATCAGAGCAATGAGACTTCAGAACATGTTTAATAGCCCTTTTGGAAGATGAACTTGAAAAGAACAAATTATATCAACGAAAAGGGTGTGTTGTAATTAGGGTTAATTCAAATACAAAATTAGTTTTATATTTTATACACTGCCGTTCAAGAGTTTGGGGTCAGTATGTTTTTAAGTAAGTAATATTTTATTTAACAAAGTTATATAGTCTATTTCAAATAAATGCTGTTCTTTTGAACCTGCTATTTTAAAGAATCCTGAAAAACATCACAGTTTCTACACTCAGTTTTCAACACTGATATTATTGTTTCTTGAGCAACAAATCAGCATGTTAGTTGATTTTTTGCAGATCATGTGACCCTGTTTTTTGAAATTTCACGATATTAGTGCTGCCAAATGATTAATTGCATCCAAAATAAAAGGTTTTGTTTACATAATATGTGGTTGTACTGTGTGTTTTTATTATATATATATATATATATATATATAAAAAAAACACACACATACAGTTTACAATTTGAAAATATTTACATAATAAATTTATGTTTGTATTCCTAGTATTTTATATTATACATAAATATATTTAATTTATAAACATAACATATTTAAATATATACATGCATGTGCTTGTATTTATATACAAATAATAAATATACACAGTACACACACACACATAAACAAAAACTTCTATTTTGGATGCAGTTAATCGTGATGAATTGTTTGACAGCACTACACAATATTACTGTTTTTACTTTATTTTGGATCCTATAAATGCAGCCCTGGTGAGCATAAGAGATTTGTTTCATCTTTGACCCATTTCAACATTTGAATGGTAGCGAACCTTATTTTTATTAGTATCTTTTTTTTACATTTTCTTTTGGTTTCATTGTTTTTTTTTACATTTGCACTCTTAAGAAAAACAGAAAGAAAATAGACAACGCATCTTTCTATTGCACTCTGCTAATTAATCTTTTTATGAATTAGTCTAAACTCGAAAGTGTAATGTTTGAATCTGACCTAGTTATTGAACCCTTAAAGTCACATTGTCCAAATACTGTGTCTGAGAGAATAATATCTTACCAAGTAAAGGAACAAGTCTTCTGGGAGGACCATCATCCTACAAAAAAAATAATTCAAAATCTGGTTTATATATCATGTTGCGAATAAAATTTTTATAAATAAAAGATTTCTGCTTGGGAACTACGATTTTTTCCCATATTTGAAGGCACTATTCCTGTGGGTTCACTGCATTTTGATGGTTTATGACTGTGCGATTGATACCAATTGTTACTAACCTGTGCCCATGGCTCTGTAACTGTCTCCGTCTGTCTTGGCACTGGGGGACTCGATCGTGGTGATTCCTCATTGTAGACTACAGGGGGGAGGGCAGATAGACTGGTTTGGGAAGAGCTGGTAGTGTTTGGCAAGCTATCGCCCAATCCCCTGTCCTCATCCTCCACTGGTATGCTCTTGGTGCCCGTTTCCTGCGTTTCTTGCGTTAACAAGGGACGGGACTCTGGGCGTTGCCCTTCTTCCCTCTCTAATCCAGCATTGTGGCTGTTCTCTTGTTCCTCTTCTGATCGTGGAGGCACATCCTAAGTGATGTCAAGAACAAAAAAAGTGTATTAAAACTTTAAAGTAAATAAATTATTATTTTTAAATTATATAAAATAAATATCATTATGTAATAGAGATTATATCATATTTAATTAATAAAATAATTTAATATTTATTTATTCTGAAATATTAATTGTAAATTTACTTGCAGCAACAGAGTAATATTCATCTAATGAATTAAAATAATGCATAAAAATAATGCACTTACAATGGGAACCTTCACTTCTTTCAAATCACCAGCAGGGTCTGAAATAAAGTTAATAGCAAATATGTCCATAAAAAACATGCATTTAAAGCACTTTCAAATAGAAGTCAATTTGATTTTTTGCTCCGAAGATCTATGCCATAATACTAGTAAGGCATTAATTGTTGTACAATGTGCTATTAACATTTTTAATAGTCTTCAAACAAGAAGTAAAAAAAGGACTTTTAACATACCACTTAGTTGACGTTGTCGTCTCTTATAGAGCAAAACCATTCCAACTGCAGTTATTGCAATCAGCAGTACTAAAAATAATACTCCAACAGCTGGAAAAGAAAAGAAAATTAAATGAAATATTTCCTTCTGTTCATCATGATTACATGATAGAGTGTTATTAATGTCAAGTTTGGATCACTTACTTTCTTATTTCAATTTAATTTGGGATTTTTATATGCATATGTATTGCCTTACCTGTAGGAATAGTGTTATTTGATGGCGAAGGTTTGTTTGTTGGACCTTCTGTCGGAGGAGAGTTTCGCTTTCTGCACTTCGTATTGGATGTCGCAGTGCAGTGGCTCACTTCTTCCTCGTCAGCTTTGCACCTGCAAAACCACAGTCAAAAATATGCCTTTTAGAAACGGTGTGAAGCCAAAGGCCTAAAATAGCAGTCTTTAAATTACTGTCATTATGAATAGCACGGTAATAGCCTCAGGGGTTAAAGGTGGGGAGAGTGAATCAGTGGGAAAGGGATCTGACTCATTAGATGTGGTGATCTAAAGCAAAGGCTGAGGCTGAAAGGTTAAGAGAATAGAAGGTGGGAGCATTGGAGCTGTCTGCTTTCATCTGGGTGTTGTGCTGCAGATCAGAGGTCAACTGGGAAGAGCGCGTTTTAGAGAAAAGGAGGAACTCACTTGGCGCATTTCTTGCACACTTCACAGGGCTCGTCCGGCAGGCAGAAGGTGCCGGGTTTGCATTCACATTTGGTGTTGTTTGTTGAAGTGCATTCTGCAACCACAATCTGATCTGTAAGAGGAGGAAGAGAAGTAATGTAAGGGAGGGAGGGATGAACAATCAGAACAAGTGGGAAAAAGCAATGGACTTAATGGTTTTTGCCCCTGACAAACAGTTTAAATGCATGGAACACACATAAATGTTGGATCAATCCAGATTTGATTCAGATTCAGAGAGAATGATTTAGAACAGCTCTGAAAACAGCTGAAATAGAAAGAAAGTCTTAACACACATCAGAATGGTGAACTGAATCAAGAGAGAGAATAATCCCAAACTAGAATTAATCCAGATCTAAAAAGACTATATATTATCATTGAAACTAGCTCAGGGAAAATACGAAATTTACCTTTGAAAAGGTGTAAAATAAAATATTTATATTTTAAATAAATCCAGATCTCAATCCAGATTCAGTCTAAAATTAGATGAACAAAATTATTCAAATTCAAATTCAGTCACTACAGTTCCAGTTGAAATCCAGAATCAGATTCACTTGACATTCATACAACAAATAACTGCCTGGAACTGCATAGGAAGTCTTAACACACCCTGGTGACTCAGCAAGCAGAAGGGCTAACCTGGGAGTGATTAATTGTGCAAAATTGATACCGAACAAGACGCCACATGATACAGACATGCCCTGCATCATCCTAAAACACACGCATGCACACAAACCCGGACAAGAGACGCACAAAGGTGCGCATAAACCAGAGGACAGATCAGTCATTCATACACACACAAATGGCTAGTGAAAGAACACAGGAGTGGGGCCACACCCAGGACGTGTAACATTAGAAGATCAGATTCCCAAGAGCGAGGTGTCCAGCACAGGAAACACTAGACTCAGCTCTATTCATGGGGCCTGCTTATGTCCCCGTCTTCTTGAGAATCCTACGGGAGGCTCATTGTCTAAACGGGTGAGCGAGATTTTGTTTATACGAATATGTAGTGTTTACAACAGAGTTTGGATCTGAACAAGCAGTAGGGTCTTGTGGGAAAGAGTGTTTAGGTAAATCAAATGATTTAATAAACGGTAAATGTGGCTGTCCAATCAAAATAAACAGCACTTTAATGGATGGCTTTGACTTCATAGGAACCAGAGACAGACTAAATAGCTTTGCAGAAGAATGGGCTGTCACTGCGATGGGTTCAACGTGCTTTAGATGTTCCGTCTCACTTGGAGATCACAGTATGCCGCACATTTTTCCATCCTGTACAAAAGGCGAGCCTGAATTTCCAAAAGCAAATAATTCTGATGCCAGTACGGCTATGTCATCAGAGATTTCTTGGTTTTTTTCTAAATTTATGTTTTCTGACTTCAGATTCAGAAGTTAATTGTTTGTCCAGTAGTCACCAGCGATGGGTTGCGTTGCTGCCTTCCCAGCATGCCAAGGACCATGTGTGTTCCATTATTCATTCGAGATGTATAAATGTTGCATTCCTGAGTGCTCTGCTTCTCTAGAGAGTCAGTGCAGACTACAGATGGCTGTCTACTGGAAAACTCAACAATCAATTACAAAAGCAGAAGGTTGAGATTTCTGTACCTCCAAGTGCCAGTCACAGGCCTGACTTGTAAACTTTCTTTAAACAATTAGCCTATAAGAGAAAATCTGGCGGTGCCTTTTACCTACATCTAATTGTGATATTGACTCAAACTTGACTAAAAATTGGCTGGTTTGGAGAGGAAAGTGGAGATTGTTACCTCTGTGGCACTGGCTGCACTGCAGACACTGATCCATGCCTGTGGGGTGTTCCGCATACGTGCCCTTCTCACATTTAGCGCAAATGCCCTTCTCCCGGTTACTGCTACACTTTTGTTTTACATAAGTGCCTGTAAATGGAAAAAACAACGTGAAAGACATTAGATTAAGATATTGTATTGGGAGACAAAAAATCTGAATAGGAACTGTATAATTAAGACCACACAATGCAACATTTGGCCAAATATTTTTCTTAGTATGTATGCTGACACCAATGATATAGTATTAAAATATTAATTAGCATTACTCATATGAAAAATGCATCAAGTAAAGTACCTTTTAAGTAAAGTAACCCTTTTTCATATTATACTGAATGTGTATATATATGTTATATAAATTACCTGCCACTTTTTTTCCACAATATTAAAATGCTGCTTAAATTAACTAGTTGCTTATTAGTAGGCTTATTACTAGAATGTTAGCCATTTATTAGTACAAATTAAGCACATATTAATGCATTATTCTACATGACCTTATTCTGCATCACTTACTAACTATTAATAAGCAGCAAATTATTAATTTATTTAGGGAAATGACATAGTTAATAGTGAATAAGTGTTCCCGATTCTAAAGCATTAATGTTTTTTTTTTATTTGTTACACATTTTGACACCAATTATCCAGTATTAAATTATGAATAATTAGCATTTCTCATATAAAAAAAGTACATTTTAAATTAAGAAACCATGTCCTTTCAAGAATCTACTTTTACGTGTATTCATGCCATTGATTTACATTCAATTAACTTTATTTTTTTATAAGGTTTTACCATGGTAATGAGAAATCATCCTGGGATTAACATGTGCTTATTAGACAAACGATACAAAAAGGAATATATTTTTTATTACATTCCACATTTTCTCACTATAAATCTCAATACTATATTTCCAAATTGCATATTTTGTGTTTAATTCCCATCAGGCGGTTTGGTGATTCAAGCTGCTGTTCATGTGTGCTTCATGTTTGCATAGAGCGAAACACAGGCCCCCATTCCTGTCATTCTGGATCTCCAAACACATCCTTTAACACAAACCTTACAATACCTCTCAGCAGACACAGCTCTATGGTGAACCAGAGTTTTACAATATTCTCTTGTATAAAATAACTATTTTGTTTTTGGTTTCCAGATTTCATCAGAGAATAATACTCTTAATAGCAACACTGAGAGATGTTTGTCAGCGCCTAATCAACATAGCCTGGAAAGCCATTTTAAACATCTTGAAAACCAGTGTATGCTTTAATTTACTTCAAAATCCTTCCTTTGAGCGAGTTGAGTCATTCGTGTTTACAATACTAGCCTTTACAAGGGAAGTTCTCACGGTTTTGACAGGAACTTCAGAGATGGATCTTCACTGCTACTTACCAGCGTCACAGTTTTTGCAGCAGAAGCCGTTGTGAGGGTATTCCTGGTTCTCCACACAGATTAGCTGTCTTGCGGTGCGATTCTGTAAGTCTCCTGCAAACCCAAAATCTACCGCTCCATGACCCACATGAATCAAAGCAATGATAATAGGGACCTAAAAAAATGAGAGAGAGAGAGAGGGGGAGATTTTTCAATATGCAATCATGAATACCAGTGGGAAATTGGTTTTGCTTTGTTAAATGTGTAAAACACATGATTTAAATATTCTAAATAAAAACACCATTAATATTTGAGGAAATATGATGATTGGGTTTATCATTAGATTATTATATTCATCACATTTAATGCATTTTTCACACATTGAAGCATTCTGTTACTCAAAAAGAAAAAAACTAAGTATAAATACAAATATAAATTAATCTGAATTACATTCATAAATTCATTTATTGCTGTTGTTGCTAAAGAATAGGTTTTTGAGCTTTACTTATGAGGCTGTGGAGGCACACAAGACACAAAAAAAGTCTGGGAAGAACAGCAGATAAGAGGTTTCTTCAAGAGAAATACAACTTTTATACTTTCACACGGCTGCAGTCGTGCTCTTTCACACACATTTAGCCTTTCTTTCTCAGTTCCAGAGGCAAACACAGAGGTATTCTGAGTTCTCATAGCTGACCTTGTGTAAGCAATCTAGCATTTAATTCAAACCATCTGATGTGCACATCTGCAGAGCAAAGCAAATTAACAGAGCAGGAGAGAGTCTTTTCCTGGACCAGAACAAAACAACCTACCCTGACAAAACGCACATACACACAACTCTAAATGTGCTGTGGGACCCATGGAAATAGCAGTCAATATCTACAAAACTATTTCTCAAATGGTGGGAAGCAAGTAAGTTTTGACAAGGTCACCGACAACAACAGTGCGAAACAATGCTAAACGCAAATAAAAAGCAACTAATCATATAATTACACATATTTAGGCTTTTCAACTTAGAAAGGGGAAAACAAAACAAGCCCAATAAAATTTCTTATTGACAACAAAGGCATGCAAACAAACTCAACAGTAATTCATTTGTCACTTGGACATAATACTTATGATTCATTAGTTTAATTCATCATTTAAAGTTTAAATCAGTTTGCTGAATCCTTCATGGAATAAACTCCAAAAGCGGTGGTTACTGAATCAATTTGACTCACTTGATTCTTTTTTTGTACCCTGAGAAATTTAAATCCATTTCATTGTTCCCATTAAATGCTTACTATCCATATGACAATGTATATTTAAAACTGCATGTGTACAATAGATATTTTAATAAACATGTATTATATATGTTGCCCTGTAGCAAAACTGCATGGTAATTTTAAACTCTTAAAGGTACAGTAGCGAAAATAGCCTGCTGAATTGGAACATGGTCTGTGGAAAATGGTCATGTAAAACTAAATTATGACTGTTTTGGTGTAAGAAACCTTGACTAATGTTATAAGTGGACTTTAAGGCAGAAATGCAACAAAAGCTCTTCTTTTTAACATCAAATACGGCACTATAAACAAATGTTCCCAATGCTGGTCAATGGCCAGTCAGTTCGGTATCTCTGTCTTTTTGTCTCAGAGGATAATGGGAAATGTAGGCCGTTAGATGGAGCCGGTGGTGTCGAGTTGCCGCTGAGGTGTATGGCGGTGGTGTTGTGTGTCTGGGAGAATGTGGGTCATTTGAAGTGGTGGCTCTAAAGTGTGTTGTTTAGCCGTAAATGAGGCCTTCTCATTGTGACATGCTGAAAAGAGGGAGAAGAAAGAAGGGGTGCCTCAGGGACCGAGTAAAGTGCTTGTCTGAAGTAGAAGACCCCTGCTCCGCATGCATAGTCCATACAGAGCTGCTGTTGACTCCCTCACTCACACACACACACACATCTCTGTCTGCTCACAACGACCCCCAAATATCTCTTCTTTTCTCTCACTTGACTCACACACACATACATACACACAAAGAAAGAGTGAAAAGCAGCCACCCTATCACACTCTTTTTCCTCTTAAACACACACATATAAAGAACAACCCTTGCTTCTACTTCTCTCTATCTCCCACACACATTGGCCTTCTTTGAACATGTCTGTTAGACACTCATTCACCATATGGATATGCTCCGACACACACACACATTCATTCCCACACATCTCTTTTATCTTGAACACTTTGCATTTAACTGAAACCTCACGGCTCTATCTGGAGAGTAGGGTTGTGCTGCTTTTCTTAATAGTAAAATATAATAAGAGACCCTGGACCACAAAACCAACGTGGCATGGGTATATTTGTAGCAATAGCCAAAAATACATTGCATGAGTCAAAATTATTTCTGCCAAAAATCATTAGGATATTAAGTAAAGATCATGTTCTATAAAGATATTTTGTACATTTCCTACCATAAATATTTTAAAACTTAATTTTTGGTTAGTATTATGCATTGCTAAGGGCGTCATTTTTGGACAACTTTAAAAGCAACTTTCTCACTATTTAGATTTTTTTGCACTCTCAGATTCCAGATTTTCAAATATTTGTATCTAGGCCAAATAGTGTCCTATTCTAACAAACATACATCAATGGAAAGCTTATTTATTCAGCTTTCGTGTGATGTATAAATCTCAATTTCGGGAAAAAAAAAAAAAAAAAAATCGATCCTTATGACTGGTCCCGGGTACCATATACTGTAATGCATCATATAAAAACTGCTAAATTTTAGCAGAGAGTAATTAAAGATGGTAAACTTGTAAAATCACAGCTTGATGTACAAATCTTTTAGGACATTGGTATTGCTTTATGATGCCTGTTGGACATTCCCACAAAAGAGTGCAAATGCCCATAAAACCAAACACTGAAATATTTTAATATGCAAACTGTTATAGTTGGCCAACCATTGTTTATCAATATAATGAATAAGCACTGTTGGTCTCTTGACAGGCCAAGTTGATGAATTCTGAATGGTTGTTGATATATAAATATGAGAGTTTGCATATTAATATGCAGGATGTGACATAATCAAGCTAAATTCTGATCGATGTTTTTGTGAAAGAATAATGGACAGAGTACTGTATATTATTTGTGAAAATTGTAAATGAAAGATTCTAATAATAGCATGCTTTATTGACACAGAACATTTAAAATAGCATTTTAAAAGCAATTTTGAATTAAATTATTAAAATAATTAGTTACAATCATATATTTTTTTTTGAAGATGTAACTTGTACTCATTAAGGCTGTATTTATTTGATAACAAAAGTAGTAAAAACAGCAAAGTTGAGAAATATTATTACAATTTAAAATATTTCAATGCATTTTTAAAATGTAATTTATTCTTGTGATTACAAAGCTATAATTTGCCATTACTCCGCATGATCTTTTAAAAAAAAAATGTTAATATGCTTATTTAGTGCTCAAGAAACAATTCTTATTAATATCAAAGCTGAAAAACAACTTTTTCTTTCTTTCTTTTTGGAAGCCATTGTTTTATTATTATTATTTTTAAATGGCATGTATCTCCAATTGAGTGCATTGCATTTTGGGACTATCCCATACAGTATATACACTTTTTTTTTTTTTTTTGGCAAATCTTCTGAGCATACTATGCATGCAAAAAAATAGCATGCTGCATACTACATAGCAAAAGTAGCATATGATTCGGTAGCCTTTGATTCTACTGTTTAGTCAATAAGTTCAGCTACATTGCTGGTGACAAACTGCAACAGCAAAACTTCAAATGTTGACAGTGTAATATTATGTACTAATATTTGTAGAATAGCAACAGGGTTTCCAAAACAGAAGAGCAATCAGAGAAGACATACCGCAGAGGAGAACAGCAGAATGCTACTTGTAAACTAGTATCAAATAGAACCGAACAGCTGCGTTAAGACACAGAGGACCAGGGGTATTAGGGAACATGGCGTTACGTGCTACAGTGTGCAACACAACCAGTAAAACGAGGTTCTCAACAAATACCGCCTTGTCAAACCACAGATTTGAATGCTAATCCATCTTTAATAGCTGAAATATCACAACGACCACAGTAAATCAACTCAAAAACAGAGCAGAGACTCAATTTGGAGTTGGAGATGCAATGTTTGGAACTCGGAGGAGGGTACACAATGGTCTTCTTGTTGGAAGAGTCTATCAGCCTCCAGGGAAATCGAGATGCCATCGAGTGTCCACACAGACAGTAAAACCACTCGAGACAATGAAATGAGTGCAGGCGATTCAAATGTGTGAGAGTTTCTTGAGTGAGTATGTATGTGTGTGTGAGCGGGAGGGAAGTCTGAGACAAACTTTGGCTCCAGTGGAGCTCTCTGGATGTCAGCCATGCCTTGTTGTTCTAAGGGAGTTTCCTGGATTGAGCAGCGCTGTCGAGCCACACTCTCTCCGCGCTCACGTCAGACTTTCCACAGACGTTCACATGCACACACACGCACAATCGCACCATTTAGACGCAGCCGTCAGGAGGTGGGGTCAGAGAGCGACGGCTATGGAGTGCTGGAGGAATTTGAAAAGAAAAGGAGAAGGGGGACAGATACAATAGACGGAGTGTGAGAAGCCCAGCGATGGCGCAAAACGTAGGGCAGGCGCATGGGAAGGCATGGCAGAGAGAAACGACGAGTGAAAGAAGAGAGATTCCTGACTCTGAGCGGACACACTGAAACCATTCAGACGAGTGGAACACTATAAGTCTCGCTAATGAGCTACAGTACTTGCTCTTTTACACCCAAACAAACACACACACACACACACATAACGCAAAGACTGATTTTTCCGAGACGGGATGAAAAGCACACGTATCAGTTGCTGCAGCCTGAAAAATTAGTAGCCGCGTTAATGTCCGACACCTGTTCTGGACCCCCTTGGCCCATGCAAACCCATCTGGGTCAAAGTTCGCTGATTTACCAATGACATCACCCACCAATGACAGTGGAGCCTGTCTGACAGACGTCTATGCCAAGCGCTCGTTAAAAAGCAGTCAAACTTTTTCCTGACTGAGTTTGTGTGCGCGGATGCTATGGAAACTTCACGTCTCCATGGTGACACGTCTGATCGCAGGACAGGTGGTGATTTTTTTGTTTTTTCTTCTTTGGAGAGGCACGAATGGGGAGGCTGTGGGGGCAGTGACATCACTTCCTGTGTTGGCACATTCCAGATCTGGTGAATCACTGGATGCCAAAGCAGCACTAGATCTAACTTGTCAGCGTTCTTGCTGACAGCTCATAGTGAAACTATTAACAAACAAGAAACGTTAGACGTCATGACATGACTTGCTGGAATGAAAAAAAATGAATGTTTTGATGCGCTTTGGAAAATACAGCCACACCTTTAGAAGATTTTAGTAAAAAAATAAAAAATAAATACAGTGACTTCCTTGTTGCTTATACCTTAAAAAAAAAACAAAAAAAAAAACAAACCTTTTTTCTTTCTACTTCTTTTCCTTTTTTTTTTTTTTAGACTGCTGGTCTACCTTCAGTTTCACTGACATTGACACAAACTATAAATGCAATTGTTTCATAAATATTATATGCATATTGTTTTATGAATAACAAATGCATACATTCTAGATTTTTTAATTACAATCTTATTTTCATACCACTTTACATTTTTACATTTTTAATATATTGATATTAATATATAATGGCCTTATTTTTATGCCCTAACAAAGTTTCCTTAGTAAAATAAGTTTTAAAATTAATAAAAGCTGTCAGATCATGTACTTACATAATATATAAACTTATATTACATACATAAAGTCATGGTTACTTTGATGGATTCTGTGATGCAAACATCTAGAAGACATTAGCACCCAAATATATACAATTTAGAAAAAACTGCAATCGAACCCTTTCTGAAATAATTACATGCAAAGACAGATCTTACGCTAATAATTGTAACTCAAACATTGTTTAGAAAACTAATCTGGTCTGAAAAATGGAGCGGTGGTCTGGCTTTTATTAGCTAGCGCTGCTAAAAGCGAACTATTGTCTCTATTATCAGTGCTTCAAGACTATCCCGATAAACTGCTGGTGAACCATGACAAAAGCGTCTCAGTAGCGGAGAGATGCAGGTCACCCGGTAGGCATGACCGGTTAGAACTGAGATTAGACCAGAACAAACTCAACGCAAACGGGCTTCCTGCTTTCCCAGGCAATTCATTTATAATAGAGGAAACAGCAGCGAAATCTGGTTCAAACTTCAAGGTCTGTGCTCGGTTCAAATCAAACTTGTGCATTTCAGTTATCTCGCAGAACATCCTACACAAAAAAATGAGCAGGAAACACACACACAGGCACACTCAGCGTCCAGACAGCCTGCGGTAGGGTTTGGCCTGTAATAGGTGGTCAGGACGTAGACCAGCATGGTAACCTTAACCTCCAAGATGAGAGTCCTCCAAACCCACAATCACTTTGCTCTGGCAGCTCACCAGCATGGTGTATTCGTAAAGAAAGAGGACGCCCTTTCCCTTCTGTCTGAGTGAATAATTGCTGAATATGCAAAGAATAACTGGTGAAAATGATATGGAAGCAAGTTGCAGTTCAACAAAATAGCAGTATGCCAGACATCAGAAAGAAAGTTTTAAATGATAGACCTGGAAAAGAGTAATAAAACAGAAGTCTTAAAGGAGTAGTTCACCCAAAAATGAATATTCTGTCATCATTTACTCACCCTCGAGTAGTTACAAATCTTTATGAATTTCTTAGTTTCTTAGATTTTCTATGTTCTGCCGAACACAAAGGAAGATATTTTAAAGAAAACCAGGCTGTTTTGGGTCACCATTGACTTCCATAGTATTTTTTTCCCCAAATGGTGTCAATGGAAGTCAATGGTGACCCAAACCAGCCTGGTTAGACATTTTCTTCAGAATACCATCCTTTGTGTTCGGCAGAACAAAGAAATTCATACAGATTTGGAACTACTCAAGGGTGAGTAAATGATGACAGAATATCCATTTTTGGGTAAATTGTTCCTTTAAGGTCACTGCACGAAATTTAGTATGACCTCTTGTTGTGTCAATCACATTTACACACTGCCTCTGAAACTTTCATCCATCATAAAAATATTCGAATCATGTTTGATTTTCTGCGCTTTTGCATCCATAACAAGCATTTTGATAGGAAAGGATGACCAATACGAAAGCCCCCCTGGAAAAAGCATATGAAAATTTCGGACTCAGTGTGCAGTGGCCTTTACTCATAGTTAAAGCAAATCAGGTTGACCCTAAAACATAGGGGCTCCACATATATATACTTTACTGAATGAACGGTAGAGAAAGAATGAATGAGTTTTGTTTGAATGAACCGGTTAATGCCAGTGGCAGCATACAATAAACAACCAGAGCACACAACAGTTCAAAGAAACCTTTGGCCTGAATGAAAGTGCTAAGTGTGCTGGCTTCCTTTGCTACAGTTAAACAATCGAGTTTACAATGCTTACTGCCAGCTCTCAACTATTAGCCGAGAACATGAAATCTTCATTGTTTAAAAGTGTCCGTTTTCACATGTGGAAGGGCAGCTGTACTTCTGTCTCTGTCACACACACACTTCTGGCATAATCTTGGCAAGTTGACAATAGGGTCTCACAGGTTTTATTGTTTGGGGTTACAGTACGATAAGGCCGTCAGTCATTGACATTTGCCACGTGTGTGTGTACGTGTTCAATTAGGGCTACATCCGTACTACATGCTGTACAGTGCATTTCATTATGTATGGAGTTGGAATTGACGGACGGGCAGGAGTTTTTTTTTCCTGTACTTAACAGATGATTTCTATCAGAGCTGTCGGTTAAGGGACGACACACCGTTCTTCATTATTTCCAGTCGTCCGGAACAGGAACCTTATGGAGTCATGTGCCTCAAATTATCTGCAGATTCCAGTCTTTTGTGTATTATACTGACAGGATGCACATGATGTACATGTTGCACAAGGATACAGGCTCATTGAAAGAGGAAAATGATTGATAGGAAAAGACTGGTTTTATTTGATATTTTTGTTATTTTAATGCTAAGCACAGAAATGTTGCAAACTTGATTTAAAAGCATGCCACCTGGATGAACTATATATGCAATTTTCTGTTCTTAGTAGGATTTATTCCTGTGATTGTAAAGTGAAATTATTAGACGTATTCAGTAGCTTTTTTATGTCACATTATCCTCCAGAAATCAAAATCTTTTGTTGTAATATGTCTCTTATACTAATTAAATGTCTTTAAATGTTAAATGTCTGTTGTTATATATCACTTTAGATCTATTTAATGCATCCTTGCAGAAGAAAAACATTTTAAATGTTTCCTTATTTTATTATATTTATTAAACTAAATTATACATTATATTTATTAAGTGTAATAATAAATAGGGTACACAATGCA
>JAUMHE010000077.1:6255374-6269665 GCA_032359235.1 Enteromius mattozi
CAAATGGCTGCAATATAACAAAGAGTGAAAAATTTAAGGGGGTCTGAATACTTTCCGTACCCACTGTATATATAATATATATTTATATAGATAGATAGATACATTATACAATGATCTTTCATGCTTTTTATGATCTGCTTAAAGAGCACTTTTTGCATGCCATGCAATAGTTATTTATTTGTTTATGGTTCTTTAAGTTCATAACTTTTGGAATTGTAATGAATTAGGTGATGGCCCAGTTTTCTTATAATTTTTTCCATAAAATCTAAAATTAAATGGAGCAAAACACATCCTCCTATTTTACTTGTTTATTTACACAATACAGTCTTTGTAGTTTTTGTAGTACAGAAAAAAAAGTGAGTTTAAACTGTAAAAGTAAAGAAGAGTGCTCATAAAACCATAATCATAAAGAAACACATAATATATCTTTAAGGCCTATTAATATTTTTACACATGTGACCTTACCTCAGTAGTCTTTCTAAACCTCAGCACAAAGGTGGCAGAAGACATACTGACAACCTGGAATGCATGCTATGCTGTGACCTTATTATCTAAAGGGGCAGAAAAAAAACAAAAAAATCATGAAACAGAGAGACTTTACAAGAAGAAAACATAAAGTTTCTTTTTTAGTAGTTTTAATACTTGAAGCACCAGTAGTCTTGAGTGTCATGCATAACCCATGCATCTGTGCTGCTGTTTTGGTGGAAACCATGGATTTCAGACTAATTAAAAACAAAGTTATACATAATAATAAATCAATACAGTGGAAGGCACGACGAAAAAGTCAGTATTTTTTTTAACAAATAAATTCCAGGGCATAAAATAAGAATATATGAGAGCTGTGGTGAGCCTGTGATGACAAGTTGGGAATGTCTTCTGCTGTTTTGAGTGGAAATCTATTGGAAAACACCGCAGAGGCATTATTGTTCACATTGTGGGAAGGGCTCCCTCAGCAAAGCGTTATGAGTAATGCCTGTGGCCGGCCGCAGAGAATGCCACTCTCACACACTGAGATGAATTAAGGTCGACCTTGCATGGCAGTGTTGCTTACAGGCATCCGACTGCTACTTTTCACACTAGCATAATTAACCAAGTCTGCACTATTTCCCTCAAACTCTCTCTTTCACTCCCACACGCATAAACAAACAAAGCAAAAAGTCTTTATTCCTAAATTTGTATTGTTTAGGGAGCTCAAAGTGGACGTGAGAAGGCCAGACAATGAACTCAGCATGCCTGATGGAGGATTTACTGCGGGACAGGCCTAATTATCACATATTTTTGCCATCACTTAGTTAAGCAGAGATTCTTTCCATGCCTCCTCCTCTCTTCATTTATTTTTAAGGGGAAGGGTTTTGGGTGAGTCCAAGGACACTGTTTGGAATGCTGGAAGATGTTGCACAAACTTTTGCATCGCTAAAGGGTTTTTTTTGTGTGAAGAGGGAACAGAAGTATGCAATCAGAGAGGAACGAGCAGATTTTGTTTGACAAAATACAGGATGGTGGTGGTTGACACCAGGATACTCTCGTCTGGGCTGCAGGATGTGTTCCATAATTCAGAGCAATGATCTGTGAGGCCTCTTGCTTGCGGGAAAAAGCGAAGCAGGAACAACATGTATGTTTTTGTGTTTTATAAATCATATCTGTGTATACATTTTTGAGAAAATGTGAACAGGATGTTCAGCTCATGGCACTGACAAATACTTGGAAACCCAAGTTTTGATTCAGTATAGTTATGAAGATTGTAAGCGTGACTCCCTGAGGAGACTGAGACTGTTTGTGTCACAACACATATGGACACACACATGCTGTTTTTTTGGAATACACACACTTTTGATCTTCTCTTTATAGCATGTTCATAGTGACCACTTTTAAAGTCATACAATAGCTTTCTTATGTGATCAACAGAAAAAATAATAACAGCAACATTAGCTAAGTGATGAAAAAATAATAGATTTGAATATACTAGATTTAATCAATTCGGCATACTCAGTTTCATGCAATTACAGTTGGATACTCGACATGTTTGAACATGGATATTGGCAAAAAAGTCTTGCGACATCAGTATAGGACATAATAAAAAGATTCATTGAGGTAGACTTGGAATAAGACTAGTAATAGAATGAGAATACACAGAAAAGTCTTGAAAATGTGTCTGCAAGCAACTTCAACTAGTGCAATTAAGAAAAGGCGTCTATTTCCATGGACTTTCTTATAGGCTCCACAAAAAAATAAAATAAAACACATTAATATGACACATTGAAAATCACAACATTTAAAATCAGACTATCTTTAACTATCTTATATTTAACATTTATATTTGTATGAATATACTTTAAAAAGTAGTATAATTATATTACAACATTTTATAAAATATCATAAGCACGTTTATATTTAACATTTAAATTATTATGAAATAGAAGAAAATTAGAAAATAGAAATAGAAAATAGAAAAATATTAAATAGAAAAAAATATATATCAATTTAATAATTAAAAAATGTAGTTTTAAAAATATAAACATTTAAATATTAAATAAAACTTAAAAACATTTAAAAATGTAGTTAAATATAACAATAAAACTATAAATTAATAGATTGACAAATCATAAGACTTTTAAATATTTTATTTAATTATTTCTTTAATGTTTTAGTCAACAGTAACAATATGACAAAAAAAGTAGTAAAGTAATTTTAGATTAAACAGTCATCACGTTTCTGTAAAATCTGAAGGCCACGGTCATTGTTTGTCTCTTCCTCGCTCAAAGAAAATTATGAGTCTTTGTCTCCTTTCACATCCCTTCCTGAGTTTGATTTCACGCATAAGTGTGTGTGTTCATGGGATCTTCTCAAAAGCAGGAAATGACTTCATATGAATGTTAAATGATAATACCAAAACTATGCACAGCCCACGAACACCTGGGCACACCTTTGCTTTCACTAAACCGGATACACCCACATAGTCAAACTCAAGTTTATTGCATAAGAATGTATTTCTCCAGACAACAACCACCAACAGCATACATTATTAGGAACAACAGATCCATATCACACCACCGTGCGTGGAAATGAAACAGCATGAAAACTCACTTGTCATTTCCTAAATTTTGCCAGCTATACCAACCCATATAACACATACTATTATTAGGTCTTTAATTTGTATGATCCTGTTCATTTTAATCAGATGACGCATTTGACCTGCTGATAAACTAAGCCTGCGTTTTCTCTCAGAGCAGATGGGAAATGATATGAGGAGGGGGGGAAACGGGGGCTCAGAACGAGGTTGAAGCCGAAGAGGAAAAAGGAGTGAAAATAAAGGGAAGGAAAACTTCCTGAGCGTCACGGGCTGCTCCAGTGACGCCTTCTCATTGTTTCTCAAGTGTTTAAAACAGAAAAGACACAGACTTGAACTTGTCTGTGAACTAACCCTGAAAGCAGCAGATATGTTTATAGTTTCGTGTCTGCGAAGCCGCTGTCGGATAAAACAGATTCCTGTTGCAACATTTACCCATGTGACAGATGTAACATGTGACCATATTTGTCTACAAATGTGACACTCCACAGTTCGGTCCAGACATACGCTCTCATTTGCACACTTTCTTAACGTCAATCATCTCAAAACACCTCTCCATTTTGTTACAGAATATTCCAGCAAGTCTTCACGTATGCACATCCCCTCATTTACCCCCCTCTTGCAATCATCAACACCGACAATTCACTGAGAAACAAACCGGACACGACCACAGGCCTAAAAATAAACCTCAACGACTCCCAAAGGATTTCATTGAGTCATCTGCATTATACAAGCTCTCAGTGTCCGTTTATGTGCTCTTAAAAGTAAACGAACTTTCCAACTTTCCAGAAACAAGTAAAAAGTCTGAATATGATTCTGAATAATTCAATTTCACAGTGAAAATGATCGCTGCAGACAGAATGTTCCTTTAATTTCTCCGGAGCTCTGTGGTCGCAACAAGTGGAATTTTCAGCCCCTGAAACAGTTGAGAATAGGTCACACTAACTCCATAGCATTGAAAAACAATCGCAAAACACAAATAAAGCATTCAAGGGCTTTCCCAGATCCGAATGTGACACTGCTTTTTGGCCTGGTAGGGTTTTTCGAAGCGAAGAAGACCTGAGAAGTCAGGGTCATGAAAATTCACAAGGTAAGTATTATCTAAGAGCACATCCGGTAATTTAGTATGGCTGCCGGTGATAAGGGCGTGGATTTTTCCTGTGTCACGTTGTCTATTCAGACTGGAGGATAATGCTCTCCTGACCCCAGCGCTACAGTCTGCTCCACGTATCACTTTCCCTCTGTCTCTTTCTTTTATGATCCCTGTCTTTGTGTGTTATTGTCTTTCTTTTTTTGGCCTTACAAATACGAATGTTCTTCCACTCTCTCTCTCTGCAGCGAAATAGCAGAGTGTATCAATCGCTTGCCGTCTACAATTCCTACTTTGTCTGTACGGAGAATAAGAATATGAAAAGAATCCATTCTTTTGTGAATATTCTACTTGCCTTCTAGTATGCTGGATGCCTGCAGTTAAGTTTTTTTTTTCTATTTATGGTTTTAATTTTGCATTTATAATGGACTCAAAATCTATCTATCTGGACAATTAAGCTGGACAATTAGATAACATAATTGGATCTGCAAACAAATGATTTTTAAGTTTTTTTTCCCCATAAATTGTTTCTTATTTTTATCATTTTAACAGCAAAAAAGTTATTTTTTTTATTTTTATTACGAAGGATTTTACCCATATATATATATATTATGAAGTAGATATACTATATTATATATTAACTATATTAATAAATATATTCTCCCTAAGTATGTGCAATTTATTTGAGCTACATTTAAATAAACACATTTTTATTTTATTTATTTTTATTCAAATGTAGCTAAAATAAATTGCTTGCAAGTTGCAACCACTTACCTTTAAACTTTTTTTTTCAGTGCAGATTTATTGTATAAATGTTGTTTTAATATTGCTGTAGTTGCATATAAAAATAAAATATATTTTTATTGACATGGAAAAAAATCACTATATACTGTAGATATTATTAACATTCTGTACATATTAAAAATTATGGGATTTTATATGTTATAAATGTAAGAAAAATAAATAAATGGCAATATCACTCTTGGTATAGGTCAATGTAATTTCTGTATGTGCATATTGCGAAAATATTTTTTACTTGTGTATATTTGTAAATTGCAAGGTGGAAACAGATGTGGTGAAAATTACATTTACTTATGATGGTTCACTTTGTGATGCATATTCTATATATCCAATATTGTTAAAATGTAAATGAACTAAATTTTAACTTAATAAACTAAATAAAGTTAACGTGTTTTACTTTTAAAGGTCACAAGTGCTCGCATTTGAACAAACACCAATCAAACAAAATTGTTTTTGTGGCCCCTATGAAAAGTGCAATAAATGCAATTTATTATATTTTGTTACTGCAACAACATCCATATGTTACTAGGCATATCTTAAGCATCTAATTTACAGTGCTCTTAGTCGCTAGTGATGAGAATAGCTATTCATTCAGCAACGACTGAGTAATATTTCTTCAGATATGCAAGGAATCTTTAGCAGTTCCAGATGTGGAATATTTGTCTCTAATATAGCTTTCAGAAGGACTCCTGCCTAAAAGATGGCTTGTCAGAGGTTTAATTTAGTAGACATGATTAAATGTTTGCAAATCTGAGTCTAAAGCCTCAGAAAAGCTACATAATGGACAGATGTTACCCATCAAAGAATGTCCACTCTTTACAACATAGAAAGACATTTATAAATGAACTGAAAGTCAGTGAACTAGTGACTTTCTTAAACGAATTATTTCTAAGAAGTTGGTTCATTATGCAGTGTGTGCAAGACTAAAGCAGGTGGTGTGTTTAGAGTGTGTACGCGGTGGTGTGTGTGACTCACAGGCCTGAATCACAGGCAACAGATCATAAACACTGCTATAGGCCTCCTCATTGGCCTTGACCCCTGCGCTCCCTCCCGCCCTCTCTCTGTTCTTTCTCCCTTTTGTGTGTGTGTGTGTGTGTGTGCTAATGAATGTCTGCCCTCCCCAGGGGCAAAAGACTGAGACCAGGTCTTTAATGAGACATGGGTCACTATGCCCAGTCGACCTCGAGTTACACACACACACAGAATAGGCCTAAGGATTGGAAGACATTTGGGTAGCTATAGCGTGGGTGGGTGAAAATGAATGAAAATGACAATGGCAAGAAAAGAAGTGGAAAATGAGAGGTGAATGAGAAATATAGGTAGTACTACGGTATAAGGATCAAATGGTAATACATGCATCTTTGCACCATGGTATCATCAATATTAACATGGCAATTCAGATACTAATATAATAAAGGTATACACTATGATCCAAAAATTTGTAGTAAATTAGACTTAAAAAAATACTTAAAATACAAGAATGCATCAAATCAAAAGTGACAGTAAAGACATTTATAATGTTAAAAAAATATATATATTTTTTTTATTTCTAATAAATGCTGTTCTTGTCATCATTTTTATTTATTAAAGAAACACGGTTCCCACAAAAATAAACAAATAAATAAATTAATACTATACTAGAAAAAGTATTGGTAATAATAAGAACTTCCCTTGGGCACTAAGCAAGCATAAGAGAACAATTTCTAAAGGATCATGTGACACTAAATGGCTGCTAAAAAATCAGCTTTGCCATCAAAGTAATAAATTACATTGTATAACATATTGTAGCAAGTGAGTCGGAGGCGTGCGGATCCATTTGCTGAATCTTTATTCAGGGTCGACAGGCAGGGTCAAAATACCGGCAAACAGAGCAATGGGGATGAGACAGAACCAAGATTGAGGTAAACAGGCAGATAACAGGCAGCAAACAGTCACAAAACAGAATAAACAGTCCTAGGTAATAACGGGAAAAACAAACACCGGAAGAAATGCTCAGAAATGACAGCCAGGGGCAAATCAAGACTTCGCAATCAGTCTGAGTGAGAATCTGGCTTATATGTCTGTGTAATTAGTGTGTGGGTGTGGTGATGAGGTGCAGGAGTGTGTGATCAGTCCAGGAATGAGGCATGATGGGTGATGGAGTTCTTGTGATGAATGAGTGCCTTCTGGAGGGGCTTGTGGGCACTCCAACGGGAAATCATGACACATATTGCAATAGAAACTGTAATAATATTTTATACTATTACTGCTTTTACTATATTTTGACATATTGGTATATGTAATTCTTGCTATTAACTAGTTGCTTATTAGCATACTTATTATTAACACTTAGTATTAACACACAATTTTTAGTACTTATAAAGCACAAATTCTGCATGAACCATAACCTAAATTTAACAATTACATTACTAAGTATTAATAAACAGCAAATCAGGAGTTTACTGAGGCAAAAGTCATGGTTATATGATATATACAATGCTTTGATATATACAATGATAGAGAATGCTTTCCATGTACCATAGTATTTATATGGCACTCTGAAGAATGATGTACAAAAAATGTGCAGCTGCATAGTCCTGGATAGTTAGTTATAGAACAGGTGGGTGGGCTTATGGTGAGTAACAGGAAAAAAGACAACAAAATGTTGTCAAGAACCAGGGTGGAGGCCTCCAAACAAGAGAAGTAAACAGCAGGAGAAAGGATGTTTATGAGTGTGTGTGTGTGTGTGTGTGTGTGTGTGTGTGTGACATCATTAGGTTGGCGGTTCATCTGGGCAAGAATTACATGTATTGGTGGAGACTCTGTGTTGTTCAACTATAAAACACAGAAATGTGGCCTGATCAGTCACCTGATGCTGACGACACACACACACACACACACACATACACCACTTAAAGATTTACCTCTCTCTCCTTCTTACTTTCTCTTTCACAAACACTCACAGAAAGGAACTTAAAGGGACAGTTCCCCCATAATTTTGTCATTAGTCACCTTAATATTCTAAACCCATCCATTTTAAGAATTCCAATATACTATATACATCAATACAACATGCACTTTTGTGTTCCAGAGGTGAAATTAAGTCATAAAGGTTTTGAACGACATGAGGGTGAGAAAAGTTTTCATTTTAGGTGAACCGTCTCTTTTGAACTTTTTGAAACTGATTTCTGAACTGAACTCGAATTCCACAAAGGCAAATATTCATAGAAAAATGAAGATCAGCACAGTTTGACACAGATGACACAGGGAAAATAGAAGCAAGAAAAATGAAAGAGTGGATTAGACAAGAATAAAGAAAAACAGACGGGGGACTAAATGCCAATGTAAAGAGAGAACAGGTCTGACGAGCTGAAGAAAGAGGGGAAAAAGGAACATAATAAATGAGGGAAGGACAGACGGAGACAGTGAGCAAATAAAGATGAAAAAAGCTCTGACAGATACATAGAAGAAAAGAAAATAAGACAGAGAGAGACAGTTGATTCAGACTGTTGCCTGATCCAGTCTAAGGCAGTTGGCCCTTGGCTTCTTACCAGGCGTAAATGTACAGTAATTCAAAGCATGCGACTTGACGCCGGTCGGGGGAGAGAGAGTGTATGTGTGTGTGAGCGTGTGTGTGTGTGCTGTGGTCAAACACAAAGAGTATACATCTGTCTCTCCAGAAACACTCTAATTCACTGAAACAAACAAGGTCCCTTGTAGGACTGTACCCATGACACACGTGATGAAATTATTCACACTAGTAGATGTGCTCATGCTGAATCTAATCGGATTGCTGTAGTTATATCCATATAAGACAGTCTGTGTTTCACCTCTCCGCCTGAAGCTTCAGCCTCAGAAGTAATGATGCCTGTCTAATGTGGCTTGTAACGCTGAGAGATTTACAATACATTTCAGCTGCAGCAAAAATAATAACAGGGTGGAATGTAAAATGGATAGTTCAGACTCCGACAATCTGATTGGATGATGCTAATTTTATTCAGTTGTGACTGCACATTTTGCTGTATATTACTATACCATATCTAAATAAATGAGGAAACATGTCCAGGTTTAAAAAAAAATAAAAAAATACAAATAAAATATATATATATATTTATAAGCTAAATTATATAAGCATTGATCCAAAATCCATGCATTCCAATTTCCAAAATCACCTTTAAAGTTGTAAAAATGAAGTTTCAAAATCAAAAAATAACTTTTAATATATGGTAGGAAATTAACAAAATATCTTCATGGAACATGATCTTTACTTCATATCCTAAGATTTTTGCCATAAAAGAAAAATCTATCATTTTGACCCATACAATGTATTTTTGGCTATTGCTACAAATATACCCCAGCGACTTAAGACTGGTTTTGTGGTCCAGGGTCACATATTTAATGATTTAATGTGTGTGTGTGTGTGTGTGTATATAATATTTTAACAAACAACACTGCATTACCATGCCTAATAACCAAGACAATATCATAGAACTTTATTGTATGCAGGACTCATCCCAAAAGAGAAAAAAAGCAGCCTGCCTGCTCAGACTGTGACATGTAGCTCTAGCAAAGCTATTGGTTGTCGATTATTTTAAGTTCCATTATTTCATTGTTCCAAGTTCACACATTTTCATAAAGTTCATTGTGATGGAGTAGGATTCATAAAGACATTCCTCTGGGTTACATTTCAGCATTAAGTCTGCTGCAGACAATATTCCACATCTTCAGCAATGAACTCATGGAAGAGTGCACAGCAGGGCTGAAATGGAAAAGCCAGCCATGAGAAAGAGCGCAAGAGAGATGGAGGGGGTTGGGGAGCAAAGTTGAGGATCTAGATATCACGAAAGGAACAGTAAACACTTCCTGCATTGCTCCCTGCAGAAACAGAGCAATCACACACACTGTATTTTACTACAGTTTTACTATACGATTGAGGAACCAGAGACTAGAGACTATACCCGTCTCTCTCTCTCTCTCTCTTTTGCGCATAAATTATTAATAATAAATATATAAGTCAATCAATGTGATGGACCCTATAGGTACTTTTTAAAACATTCCTCCTTTCCACAGTAAATGAAAAAAAAAAAATGTTTAAATTAAAATATTTAAAATTAAACTAAAATTGTATTATGAAAATTTTAGTGTAAATCATGTAAACGACATGGTAATATTTTTAGGAACAAACTAACAGCAATTTTATATTATTTTTGATTTTCACTGTAAATTTAAAAAAAAAATATATATATATATATATATATACACATTATATGATTCTTTTTTTTAGGTCTAACTTTTTATTCTGTATTTTACATTAAACCCACATGTATCATCTCATTAAATCTAATATACTTTTCCATGTTTTCTGCAGGACATTCTTTTTTATTTTCTCTATCATTTATAATTTCATATTAATAAATTCAGTTTTTTACAAATATAAATTCAGTAGCAGTAAAACCACATGCATCACCCCATCAAATCTAATATAAAGTAACTTAAACTTGTTGGTAATCACTGTTTACTGCATAATTACAACATAACTAAACTTTTTCCTGAGTGCATTGTACAAACAACTCCATCAGAATCCCTGATCGCCTCCCTACAAAAACAAAAGTGATAAAACAGAAAGAAAGAGAGAGAGAGAGAAAGAGAGAGAGTGCTTGTATCCAAGCTACAAAGGAAGTAAACTGCAAAACAAGGCAGTGAGCAACAATTCAGACCTTTTTCGAAAGGTCTGCCCTCATGAGCTTCACATGACTCCACTTTACCCTGCTCCTCTTTTTGTCTCTCGCTTTCTTTCATTACACAAAGCATACTTGAGCGTTATCTAGTTATCTCTCACGCTCAAAATTGCTGTACAGTTATACAGTTAGCTGTGACCTTTCTTGCTCTGTGCACTGCTCTCCCTCTCTCTCTTTCTTCGTCTATCTCTTTTCTCCCTCTCCCTCCTTCTTCTCTCCGGCACACAGGCTCCCTGTGTGTTCTGGACTGAATGGCATGCAAATGGAGTGGGTGTTTGGGAGGCCTTTCATCCGGCCCTGAGAGAGTGAGTAAGAGAGAGAGCGAAGAAGAAAAAAGGAAAAGAGACAGTCATCTTTTATCCATTTGAGTGAGAACAGTTGTCCCAGCAGTTAGGCGGTGAGAAAAAGCAGGGTGGAGGTTGCCCTGTAGAGTTTGACATCTGGCGGACATGCTGTGTTCATTCGAGTCGCAGGCTCATTTGCCCCTGTGAACAGCAGGGACAAAGCAGCCCACTCACACAACACCGCGAACACAGTAAAACCTTCATTTAATGAACAAAAACTGATGAGAGTGCACAAACAAGCCTGTATAATACAGTATGTGCAACCTTGGGTCAGGCTTAAAGGGATAAAACCAGTCTTTTAAAACCGGGTTGCTAGTTTTGTAATTACTGACTTGCACCGTGCGGTGCATATGTTTGCGGTTTCTCAAACTAGAACCTCCTGAAAGCGCCTGAGGCCTTAAGTAAATTGTTCCCCTTGTGACTTGATCCATATCTGATTTGAACTCCTTGTAGCACAAAGGAAAGGGGAAGTTTTTCATCAGGACATGTGCAGTTCACTCTTCTGGGAAGATATAAACTTTACAGGAGCCATCAGTTTGACCAGTAATACATTAGAAACTGAAGTGTAAATACTTTAGGGGACTGGCAACAGTGTAGGAATTATAAAGGACTGGTGACTGAGATGTTTGTGTAAAGCAGTCATCGCCTCACACACACACACACACACAAACCCTGCGTTATCCAGAGATCTGGATTGTTTAGGTTAAGTCTTCGAGTGGGAGTGTGAAGCTCCAGGGAAGTGCATATGTTTGGTGAGTGTCAGAGGCCCAGGCTGGAGATGTCGGCACTGGCTGAGGTTTGTGACATCTGGAATGGCATCCTTCCTTAATGTAAACAGCATTGTGTTCTTGCTTCACAACACCAGAGTGAGTGCATTTCAAGTGTAAAGTACTGGATAAAACATTTTTTTATAAACAAAATAAGCAAAGAGATCAATAAATAATACTTTTTCGGAATCAGACCAGATTTTTTGTATTATGCAGAGCTTTAAATTGAAAAAACAAATTAAACTAGTAAAAGAAAAAAATGGTAAAATCTTCAATAATCTGTCTAGTGGTTCTCAACCAGAGATCTGTGATCTAAAAGGCCTCAGCAAACTTGCACCCTTAGGGTTAGTTCACCCAAAAATGAAAATTCTCTCATTAATTAAGTTACTCACCCTCATATCGTTCCATAACCATAAGTCCTTCGTTCTTCTTTGGAACACTAATTAAGATATTTTTGATAAAATGTAGCAAGAAATGTAGCAAGAATGTTGATAAAATAGTTCATGTGACATCAGTGATTCAACCATAATTTTATGAAACTACAAGAACACTTTTTTGTGGCCAAAGAAAACAATAATATTCAACAATTCTTTACCCTGAGTCTTCCCCCATTTTGGAGAACGTTATCACGTGCTAAAGGTAAACAATTTTAACGTAAGAACTGCTGAATTAATTGTTAATTTAATAATAAAAGGGTTCTTGTAGCTTTGTAAAACTACGGATAACCACTGATATTTAAACTGAGCTTAAAAAGAATACCCATTGCCTTAGAAAACCTGTTTATAGGAGGAAGCCTAATTTTTAAAAGTGTTGATTATAGACCTAAAAATATGTGAGATAATAACATCTTATAACATAGACATTTTGATACATTTTATGAATATACATAGGTGGAAATAGTAAAATAATTAAAATATTTAAATCTGTATCTTTAATCCTTATCCAGTAAATCACGAACAGCTGGCATGGTGCTTTTGAACACTGTTGTTTACAATGAGAGTCTAAAGGCTGAGAACCACAGCTATAAGCAGTGCTGTAGAAGAGAAATGGGGAAAAACAAGATATCTGCCGCCATCTGCTGTTAATATTCACTTGAAGAATAGCATCATTTAAAATGTCTTGAAACTTTGTTGCAAACAACAGTATGCTATGGAATCTTTGTCTTATTACACTTTTCATAAAAATAAACATTTTTGATCCAATTTTGTGCATTTGCAATAGAAAGCCATGTCAGATGTATTCTAGCTATTTTTCCAGGAGGATCAATTTTCCACTAAAACACTTATTTTTGAAAAAAGGACCCATCTCCCTGTTTAAGGCACTTAAATAATTAAAACAAAATAAAGAAAGAAAATAATCACTAAAATTATTGTTTGATAAAATAAAAAAACTATTTAAAGTATTTAAACATATTTTTTTTTATTTCCACTACCAGTAAATATATCATTTATTAAAATTAAGCTGGCACTAGCACAGTTTTTCTTAAAAGAACTAAATCTTTCCTTGTTTCCTGACGGATAGTCTGTCAAATCTACAAATGGTCTACAAATACCATTACACACATACTGAAAAAAAAAAACTATCAGAACATCTGCCTCTCTCTCTCTCTCTCACACACACACACACACACACACACACACAGTCTACATGTCAAATGCCGGAGGGCTTTCTGCTCCACAGGCAACATTTATAACAGGGTCTTTCCTGTAACTGTACTGTTTACACACGTTCAGATATGGACGCACATTTCTGTCATTAAACTGGCATCACATCCTTTCCTTTGCTTGTTCCTCGTCTTTTTCCTTTCCTATCCTATTCCTTTCTCATTTGTGACCCTGGTTCATTTTTGTTTAAATTAAGATTTATACACAATAAATAAGAATTTATAAAAGAATAAAAAAGCTTTCCATTGATGTTGTAATGATCAGGCTGGATGTGGCAGTTCTGGCCACTGGACGACACTCTAGCGCTTCATAAACCCTGTGTATGTTTGTCTCTGTTTTCATGCCCGGACTCATTCACACAAACTCATGTCTCCGCCCACTCATTGGTTGTCTTGGTGTTTCATTGTTGTCTCCGCCCTGTTCTACGTGTATATAAAGACCCGGATGTTTTTGTGTAGTCACGGTTTGTTGATTATTGTTTGATGTCTGGATGTAGCGTTATTTCCCTGTTCCCAAGTTCCTTCCGCGGCCCTTGTTTCTGTGTTCCTCCCTGTTTTTGGATTACCTGTTGCCGACCTCTGCCTTCCTGACCATCCGACTGCCTCTGTCTATGCTGCTCCTGTTTGCCGGTATTGTGATTCTGTCTGTTTGCTCATCGACCATCCAATAAAGCATGTCGCATCTGAATTCGCACGCCTCCTCGACTCCTTACCGTTACAGATGTACATGGTGGGCCATTTATATGGATACACCTTAATAAAATTGGAATGGTTGGTGATATTAACTTCCTGTTTGTGGCACATTAGTATATGTGAGGGGGGAAACTTTTCAAGATGGGTGG
>JAUMHE010000077.1:6270749-6295086 GCA_032359235.1 Enteromius mattozi
TCCCCCCTCACATATACTAATGTGCCACAAACAGGAAGTTAATATCACCAACCATTCCCATTTTATTAAAGTGCATCCATATAAATGGCCCACCCTGTATTGTATGTTAAAAAAAGACAATATTTGGCTGAGATACAACTATTTGAAAATCTGGAATCTGAGGGTGCAATGAATCAAATATTGAGAAAATTTCATTTAAAGTTGTTTAAATAAAGTTCTTAGCAAATTACTAATCAAAAATTAAGTTATGATATATTTATGGTATGCCATTGATATTAATTATTAAAACACTGAAATAAAATCAAAATTTTGACCAATACAAGGAATTACTTACGGACTGGTTTTGTTGTCCAGGGTCACAGTTCTTCTCCACTTTACTTTCCTTCTTCTTCTTCCTTATCTTCCCTGTCCCATTTATTATTATTTTTCCCTCTCCTCTTTCCTCTCTCCTTTTATCTTTTCTTGTTTCTCTTCCATTTCCAATGCCCTTTCTTTTCCCCCTTTCTCCTCTTGCTCCTCCTTTTTCCTTTCCAATTTCCTCTCCGTTACCCATTACTTTTTCTTTTCCCCTTTTCCTCTACCTTACATATTTCCTCTTCTTTTTCCTTGTTTCCCTTCACTTCAGTATTTCCTCTTTTTGGCCCCATTTTCTCTCCCTTTCTCCTTCTTTTACCATTTGCTGTATTATTCCTTCTTCCTCATGTCTTCTATCATTCTTTTTCACTTTCAAATCTCTTCTCCTCTTACTTTCCCATCTCTCTTTCTTATTTCAATCTCATTTCCTCCCTTCTCTTTCATTCCCTCCCTAATGTCCCTCAGACACAGCATATATAAGGTTTTGTTAATGATTTCGTATATAAAAAAGCACAATCTCTTTTTATAATCTGATGCAACAGACTATTTCATCACATATTCACACAGTTGTATGATAATCTAGCATTAGCAGCACACTCTCGCACAGCTCATCTTTCACAAGTGATGTGTGATACCTGGGATGAGACACGGCGGATACGTACGCTTTATGTTCAGACGTGAGCTTGATTATACATCTATGTATTATTATGCATGTATGCGTATGCACCTGTCAGCCTACTGTTGTTTTCCAGCAGGTGAGATGTGTTAAAATGCTTTTTCAGTGGTCATCATCGATCCCATCTGGTCAATATGAGGTCACAAGCTGGTAGTGGATGTCTTAAGAGGACAGATGAAACAACAGAGGAAAAAAAAAAATCAAATATGGAAATCACTTCTCTCGGAGGATATGAGTGTGTGTTCTCTACATTCAGATCAAACCACCAGAGGTTCCTGTCAAAATATGTTTGATGGATTTTTACTGAGTTATCCAAAGAATTTACATACAGCTGTCCATCATTTGTCATTTTAAGAGACAGCTGATAGAGAATGATTCTGACCAATCAGCAGTCAGCTTGGCAACATTTAAAGAGACAATTCACTAAAAAATGACATTTCTGTCATCATTTTCTAACTTCTTTTCCATACCAATTTCTTTCTTTTGAGGAATAAAATCAAATTTTGATTAATGCACTGGTTGCTCTTTTTTCAGTGGATGTGGATTGAAGATTTCAAGCCATAAAATGGACCCCAAATGATAAAAATGTGTCTAACATAAAGTTATCAAATGACTTGGGATATAGTAGATGCTTTTATGATTTTGAGGAATTTCTAGGCTATTTTCTTTAGGTGAACTGTCCCTTTAAATTTTGAATGCTATTCCTTACCTCAAATGAAACGTTCTCATTAAGCATTATCATTTTATGCTTTCTTTTATATACCCTCCTTCAGACAAAAAAAATAACAACAATAATAATTATATATTTCGATAGGCTGCAAAAGTAAATGTAAAACAATGTTTTGTTTTGGTAATCTTTGAGTACATCTTTCAGTATACACTGGTTGCTATCCAACAGGCTTTAATAGTATTCAATAGTACAGATGTTTTTTTCTTTTTAAAATCTATTTGCAATCAGACAATCAGTTACTCAGAAATGCAAACAACCATTGTGGTTTTCGAACAGAAAGACGCGAAATAAAAGTGTCCCACAAAAACGACGACACATTCTTCAACACTCTGAAGCATCGAGACAGCCCGGTCTGTGATCGCAAGTCAACATTTAGGCTGTTGAAATTCTCAGTTTGCCTTTACGGAAACAAATGATCGCGAAAGCATACCCACAATCTTTAGCTGCAAATTTTCATCAGACAGGCTTAGTGTATAAGTCAGTTCGTTCTGATGCATTTAAGGGTATTTGATAGGAATACTGTGTGCGTGTGTGAGTTTCTGTGAATCACTGAAGCTTGTCTATTTGGTCACAACCCATCTTTAACACCCTGTTTTTATCAGTCAAGGAGAGGGAGGAGCAACTCTTTGCAACCTCTTTAAGTGCTGGCTCCTCTCTCCCTTCGTCGTACCCTCTTATCTCCGATAAGGACAGTGTTTTAATCTTCATTTCCAATGAAACTGTTCTTAGGTGTGGTTTGCGTCGAGCTCCTCACTGCTGCGGTTCATGGTGGAGTCACTGGAGGGGATGGTTTTGCTGATGCGGTCCAGAGTGTCTGCGCTGGTGGAGTGTTTGGACTGAACTTTGCCGATTTCCTCTAGAGCGCTGGCCAAAGAGTCCAGGTCACCTCTTTCCTGATGCTGAGCTTCCCATAAACTTAGAATGACAGCGGACGGGCTTGTCTGGCACGCAAAATAACCCAGGTTTCTGTGTGGGAGAAAAATATAAAGTACAAACTTGGATTAATAGCACAACTTGACCAGAACAAAATTACAATTGCAACAACAACAAAAAAAAACTAAACAAGGTCTCTCTGCAAAGAGAGAACAGGGAAAAACGGCACTTTTAAATATTTAAGACTTGTGCATGGTGAGGAAGTGAAGAGAAATGCTAATGAAATTGTGTTTATAAAAAAAATTAACTTTTTAACTAAAGTGGCCCTGTTATGGATTTTTGAAAATTGCCTTTCATGCAGTGTGTTACACAGCTCCAAGTGAATGAAAACATCCCACAATGTTTTAAAGGAGACATATTATACCTATTTCACAAAATGTAATATAAGTCTCTGGTGTTCCCAGAATGTGTCTGTGAAGTTCCAGCTCAAAATGATCCTACATATCATTTTGAAAATGCCTATTTTGAGTGGAAACAGAAACATTCTTTCGATTTGCCTGTTTCTTTAAATGCAAATTAGCTTTTGCTCTCCACCCCCTTTTCCAGAATAGATCTGCACCACTACAGCTCATACCTGCTAAAAACATCTCTTTTGGATCTGATTATCATCTTTATCATGCTGAAATCATGCATTTTTAATCATATTAGTTTAAATGCACACAGACAGAAATGTACAGCTGTCTAGGACTCTAAACAGTGTTCTGTGCTTGTCTGTGCACCCAAAGACAAAACAGTTAGCCTATTTTGCTTAAACTTTCACCATTGCATTAGAACTGGTAACTGTTTTTTTTTTAATCAAAATGATGGCACAGCAGGTGGAAATGTACAGATTATGGGGTGGTAATATTATAATGGGATCCCTTTGCAACATCACAAGGGGAGCAAGTTCAGATGCGCTTGTTTTTTTAGATGCTTGCAGAAAAAAAAACTAAAACAAAGTTACTTGGTTACTCTTATTCACATTTCCTTGGTGGGTACAGTAGATGCACTGGGGACATGATTATGGCACTTAAAACCTGGAAAAGTTAGATTTTCATGATTTAAATCTCAAAGTGCAAGTTGTCTCTCAAAAGAGAGAGTTGACTCTGAATCACTGAAACGAGTCATTTTTAAAACGAATCCCAAGCCTTCATGTTGACATCAACATGAAACATTAACATATTTCACTGCAGCTGCTTTATCATGCATTAGAGGCATGATGAAATGAAAATAAGAACAATCGGACCAATCACAGCAGATTAGCGTCACACAAAGGAGAGGTTGGGAAAAATTAATCGTTCAGTAAATCCTTTGGGAATCATTGAGCAAGTAAGTTCAAAATAAATGCATATAAGACAATGACCTTGCCTGCATGTCAACCTGTTACTGGGGACTTCCAAACCCAAAATATGAACCTTTCATTACTCATAATATGATATTTTACATATTTTTAAGTTTATTACTGGTCTGTGAAATCCAACCTATTAGACAACAGAAACTGCTAAAACATTATAATATGGTTACATGTTTTAACATTAGGGTAACACTTTATTTTAAGGTGTTGTTACATACAGTACAGTATGTTAAATGTACTCACTATTATAATAACAATAAATTATGCATAATTACATGCAAGTAACCCTTAGCCAAACCCTAATCGCTTCTCTAACCATATAGTAAATGCATGTAGTTAATTAATTTCTATTACTCAGTGGCCTAATTAACAAAAGCACCTTAAAGTGTAACCAACATGAATTTGTGTACATACAGTACTAACATATTATCAATTAACATTTGAACAGTTTAATTAAAAATATGCCAAATTTACAAATACAATATTTATAAATATAAAAACATTAACCTAGATAAATAAATGCTGTATAAAATAGCTGTGTTTAAATCTCTGAATAAACACAGTGTTTTTATTTTGAATTCCTATTGAGCTAACCCACAAGTTTGGTTATATAAATGCATATTATTCTGCCACTGAATTATTACACTCTATTGCAAGGATTCTCAGTCTGCATAACTTTCAATTTAATAATGTTATCCTGTAATGCCTGTATGCCCCAACAACATATCAAAATGGTTAAATTAGTTTATAAAAGCGAGAAGGATATTAAAGAAGTTTTGCTGGAAGAAAATCAACCCATCTTTGAGCCGTAATTGAATCACAGAAGCGGAAATCACAGTTCTGCAGGTGTGTGTCTTAAAGACGCAGACATAGATTATCTTCTGCCTCCACATTTTAGTGCAGCTAGGCTTCATCTCACTTCCCGTTGACCTTGTGCTGACCTTGCATTGAGGTTATTTTATAAAACAAATAGTCACACCAGCCAGTGAAGTTAAAACAGCTAGAAAATTAACCATCATTCAAGCTGGTTATGATAGTCAGGACGGATTTGCTAGTTAAACAGCCTGCTGATGTCACAAAACATGCCATGGTGGTCTTTTCAGCAGGATATTTAACCTCACCATTACCCAGAGTCCATCAGCAATATGGCAGTGGCATGTAAACAAAGCAATTCTTTGATTTTCTGTGGGTTTTCGGACTCCAGCAGGGGGCAGTGTTGCACTACGTCTCCTGCGCCGCAGCTCTCTGGGTAATTGCCCTCTGCGCTGTTTAGACGAGCTTGCACATCCTCAGAAGGTAATTGCAGAAATCCGCTTAACAAGTAGGAGACATTCTCATTACACACTGCCTGGGGCTCTGACCAGCTAGAAAATTCCCCTAAATCCTTCTGTCCGACTCTCCCAGCCTCATTTCAAAAACAACTCTGTCTTTTATCCCTGGTGAAAATATTACAAAAGTAAACCCACATCACGAAAGAAAGTTTTATTCATTCTCCGCTGCAGTGAAGTGAATAAACATGCGACAGATTTTAAACAGACCTCTTGGACATTTTGATCGGAGGGTCTGTTTGTACAATGTTTGTTAAGCTTTTTTGAAATCAAACCACCATGGGAAATGGAAATAAATAAAAACCGGCAGCTAGTTCTAAATTAAACTGTTGTTAAAAATTGCTAGCTGGGCAGAAGACCAAGGATGTTTTTTTGAGTGGACTAAAGAGAAAGAGGAGAAAAAGTTAGATCTGAATCAAGGACATTCATGCTAGACATGAATGAAATCAAAATTGAAAGGGAGAGTTTCAATAATGAAAATGCATTCACTTCCAAAAAAACAAAACATATACTTGCAAACTATAAAAATACATTTTTTTAAATAAGCTGATTTGACGCTCATGAAACATTTCTTTTTATTATCAATGTTGAAACTAGTTGTTCTGCTTAATGTTTTTGTGTAATCTGTGAAACAATGAACAGAAAGCTTGAATAAACAGTATTTATGTGAAACTTTCTGTATAGCGATGTAAAAATCTTTTTTGATCGATTTAATGCATGAATTTCTTTTAAAAAGTAACGATAGGGTGTCTATGTTAAATACACGTTTGAATGGCATGAGGGTGAGTAAATAAAGACAGAATTTGCTTTTTAGGGTGAACTGTCACTTTAAGGGTGAGTTTATCTGTGGTGATGTATTGTCACAGATGAGAGATTTTTTCAGGAATTGGAGGGTGCAGGATGCATGAGTTTGATCTCATTACAGCCCCATAGTTACTGCCTGTGGCTTTGCCGAAGGTTAATGCGACCATGTGCTGGAAGAAAATGTAGCAAATTAGGCGCGTGGGAGTTCAGATGTTTGTATTTAAGCATGTATGTCATCATTTTATACGCTTGCTTATGGACAAAACATGTCTGTCATGCTGTGTGTTATTGCATGTTTCTCACCTGTCTATATGCAATTTCTGCGCTAAGAGCTGCCAGTCTTTTCCCTTGGCATTCGCTGTGTCGAAGGTGGCGCAGATTCGCTGGCGAATGGACAGGGGGATTTTGAAGGCCCTGGACCCCGTTTGGGAGGTGATGGTACAGTCTGATTGTGTGAAGAATGGCACTGTGTCTTTTTCACTCTGGAGGTAAAAAGGATCATCGTGACATATTAGAAGGGTTGAACTGGGATAAAACGATCAGGAAAAGCACATTTCAATTCGTAAAACAAAATCCAGTTTTCCATGACCAATTGGTCTCAAAAACACCTATAATATCGATGGATCCTATTTGGATCCTTTTAGTCTCATTATAATTAGGGCTGTCAAAATTGACGTGTTAATTGTGCAATTAATTTTCTTTTTTTTAGTTCAATATAATGTTATGCAATTACTGCACTCAAACCTGGAGGACATGACATGTTCAAGGTGATAAAACCAGTTATTTCTGAATAATTGACTCTAAATTATATTCATTTAAACAACCTCAATTTGATTTAATACTTGATGACTGTATTGCAAAGTAAAGTAAGTGCATGAAAGCAGTTTTAACATTATTGTTGTTTAAATTTCGCAGTCTTTACACATAGCTAATGTTTTGCAGGATTTCTAACCTAATTGTTTAACATTTATTATCCAACCACATTTTATTACCCTTTAATGTGATATGTGACCCTGAACCACAAAACCAGTCCAAAAATCATTAGGATGTTAAGTAAAGATCATGTTCCATTAAGATATTTGATCAAATTCCTACCTATAAATTTATCAAAACTTAATGTTTGATTAGTAATATGAATTGCTCAGAACATAATTTGGACATAATTTTCGCAATATACTGCACCCTTTCAATGGAAAGCTCATTTATTCAGATTTTAGATTATGTAAATCAAATTTTTATGACTGGTTTTGTGGTCCAGGGTCACATATGTTGTTTGAATTCAATTCCTGCATCTCTTTAAAATAAACTGGTCTAAATATGAAGTATTGTGCTCACAAACATAGCATGGCTTGTGCACTGTGAAATATGCATCAGAATAACATGACAATCTTTTTTCTTTTCATCATACCTGATTAATGGTGTGATTTACTAATATGGCCAAATGGATAAAACCAGTTAAAAAGTTCTAGTTGGGAGAAAACCAAATGTGTGTCAGATACACGTTATGTGCATCAGGATTTAAAGAGACAGTGCTGATTTTAAAGTGAAACCTGCTACAGCTACAATTAATATTTTATGTAAAGATTATTTGAGTTCAGTTAAATTAAAAGTTGCTGTATTTATCAAAGCATATTATATGTTAAAAATAATGGCTTTCATTAATACTGTAATTTAAATGGCTATTATTAATCTCATAAATTGAGGGAAAATGCATATAACATCATATAGTCATCAGTATCCTTCATTAATAATAGACTACTTTGTAGAGTAGATGCCATTAAACACATATTTGATATAATCTTTATGTTGTTTATACATTAACTTGGAGATTCAACTGACAATTTGAATATATAATATAAATACGTTATTATCTGAAGTTAATTAGAGAAAAATGTGTTCATTAGTTTTTTTTAACCAATTGACAGCACTAATTATATATTTTTTTTTTTGCTTTTTGCCATAAGAATCAACACCAGATTTTAGGTTTCACCAACTCTTAAAATCTCAGAAGTCCACTTCTGTAATCAAATGGACCGTCAGTATAAGAAATCTCTGTTGCACTTTATCAACATTTCAGTATTTTGTGTGTTTTTATTATGCAACCTTTAATCTTCCAAACCTCAGCAATGGTGGTGTAGACCTGTAGGATCTGCTCATGACCTTTGACCTGCCGAACACAGATCTTACAGGAGAGCTGATTGGCTGCTGGACTGTAGCGCTCCAGAGAAAAGGCACACTGCAGAGGAGACTGGCTACTGCACCACACCTGAGAGAAGGAGAATTCCTGCACCAAAAGATGAAGGAGGAAAAAACAGTGAATATTTTTAGCAGGAATCAATAGGAAGCATATGTGCCTCTTCCTCCTTATTGTTATTCTGCTGTTGGAGCCGCTGAAGCTAATTTACTTAGTGTCATGTCACTGACGGCCCTGCCAGAACACAGCCTAGTATGACAAAACAGGGCTTGCTATGGGTATGATTTGGATAAAAATGTGCCTGCGGTCATAAAGCTTTACGAAGAAAGGAATGGTGGGTAAACAGCATTGAGAAAAACACTCTTGAGAATGTGTCATCCAAAAACAGAAACAATTTGACAAAATAATACGAATACTGAAATATAGCTTTGCTGGTGTAGCAAATAAAACTAGATAGAGAGTGCTGCTTGTCCATACTAAACGTGACACCATAATACTAACGTGTTCTGGATGGTTTTCCAAGCAGTGCTATGCATTTGCTAGGATGTTGTTATGGCCCAAGTCAAAATGAGCTCTATGAAGGTTATTAAATATGATTTGGGTTTCATTTGAACAAGTTAAAGGGATTTTTTGATTGTTTAGAGAGAGAAAATTGCTTTGAAGAGAATCTAAGCATTTGACTTGATGTATTATGCACCAAGGTTATAATACTTAATGTTAAGGGATTTGAAAAACAAGAGTATTATATCATATTTTGTCCATTAAATTCAGTTTTGAAAACATAAATTTGACTGACATCATCCTTTAAAACCATACAGGTGGAAAAAACATCCTTATCTCTAGGAAAAAGACACTGAATTCCTACCACGGCCTCTGGCTAAACTACCTTAAACAGAGCTGTATTAATATTCATACGACCAGTCAAATGAACACCGGAATTTGACATCTCATTAATATTCAGCCTCATATGCATATTAACAAAACTCATGCATATTCATACAACGCTTGCATCCATATTCATGAGGACAGCACCTGGCAGGTGGTGAAAGGTTTGATGCTCCACAGGAACTGGGGGATGTCCTGGATGGAGACCTGCAGGCTAAAAGAGTTCGCTCTGAAGAGCAGGGTCTTGGGTTCCTCCAGGAGGCGCCCTCCTCGACCCCGTTCCACGGATACCACCTCCTGCAAGGAAGAGTAAATAAAGATATAAACGCTCATGCACAAACACATCCTGACACATACAATACCCTACACCGGGAACAGAACTCAACTGATTGCTCATGTTTAAATTATTCAGCTGAAAAAACAGCCCTCCTACGCTACACAACAGTTATTTCCTGGATATGGCGGCACCTTTAATCTTCGTAACCCGAGAAGATGAAGCGGAAAGTGATTAAAAACCTCAATGCGAGGCTGACGTTTCCGACCCCTAGACCAACAAACAGGTCGAAGAAATGCCTGCATTGCATTTTTCATCTACAAGAATGGAATTACAATAACACCCTGGACTTAATATAAAAAAACAAAAAACAAAACCTGGCAACACAACAACTAATAAATCTAAAGATACAATGCCTTCAATTACCATCTCGGTTATTACAATGAACGTCATCTACCTTTCCTCTGAGCACAAATGCAACACACACACACAAAAAGGCATGCAGAACAGGAATGAGAGACACTGGATGGACAGAATCAGCATTGATGAAAGGCACAGGTGATTTTGTGCTCTTTGCATCTGTTCTGTGGGAATTGTTGACAATGGCACAGTAGCATTAAAAGCATTAGGTCTCTCTCTCGCTTTCTCTCTATCTCGGTCACAAAAGACAGGAAAACAGTCTCTTGCTGTGATGGCTGCTGATCGATCCTGGCCTGAATTCGTTCAGTTTCCAGGGAGGAATTCATTTGCTGTTTTGTGAAATGCAAACAACGGTGACAACAAAGAGTACAAAAGAAGGAAAAAAAAAAAAAAAAATGCGGGTGAACGGCTGGATAAACAAAGTGGAAGAGTGCTTTGGTGTGGAGAAATACAATCTTTGACCATTCACTCGTGAGTGTGTCCTTTTTGGGAAGAAGACTTCACAGAAGCGAGATCTGTCACACGCGCAAGGTTGTTTTTCTCTCATGGTGGAAACTTTCCATTGACTTCTATTGTGTTTGTATTGCGCTAATGGTATTGTCTATACGCTTCACCTAACCCTCAGGTCTGCATTTTTATTGAGAGATTACACAGGTCATTCTACAAGATACATTGGGGTTCCCCTACATACGCTATCATTACAAAGTTTGGCATCGGTAAGTAAAAAAAATAAAATAAATAAAATTATATATAATATATATATATTCAGAAGAATGCATTAAATTGATCAAAGGTGAACACTTTTTTACATTATACATGAACATCTATTTTACAAACCTTTGAATGGTAGTGTTTGTGTAACAATACCTTCTACAATAACAATAAACAGCTTTTGCTATGCATTATTTAGACATTTACTAAACAATTAAACAACAACCCAGTAACTGATTTTTTTTCATTCTTTTAAATTCACCACAAAATTTTGGCCTGTCCTGAAGCCAAAATGTTTCCAATGTCTCCTTGCAATATTATTAAATATGCACATTTTAATGAAAGCTAGCATATTTTCTTTATTCTGTCTCCACATTTTTAGCTTTATTATTTTAGCTGGCAGTATTATTTTTTGTGTTTCCAGGTTGTGTCATCATTGTTACCATATTTTTACACTTTTTAAAGTAATACATTGTTGCATAAAACAACAAAATCTTCTTTCAGATAGTTAACTATTCATATTAGTATTAGTTATTCAGGTTTTCTTTTGTACCACTTTATTTGTTTATATGTTTCGTGACATTTAACATCTTAAAACTTTTTCAAAATTATTCTCTAATTGATAACTAATAAATAATTTGTAGAAAGATGCACTTTGTAGTTTCACAGCCTTCAACACAGGGCTTAACGTCAAACTTAACTGAAAAATTCAATTCTGGTACCATTACAAAAACATAATAATATCCCAACACATATTAAAGTTTATTCATTTTTCTTGATTGCAAAAACGCTCCAGAAATCGGTACTTTGTGTGTGTGTTTGAAGAGAAAAATAACGCTGCTAATTTAGTTTGTGTACATCTTGAGGCTTCAGTGCAACACAAAAACATCTACACATCTCCATAACTGAGATAAAAAAAAGATCCATGTAAAACATTAAATATAAATGGCTTATTATGCTTTCTTCATAACGTGAAGAAATTGTAAGATCCGTGTGTGCGCAGAACAAAGACTTTTCTGAAGCTGTGTCCACTCAGCTAGACGTCACGCCTAACAGAATGTAAATCACTTTTAATTAGCTCACAGAAGATATTCAGTCACGTAGTGAACGCATGAAGCAAGAGTGGCTCACCGTGTCTTTGTAATTTAAGAAGCTATTCTATCAGCTAGCTGGAGATGTGCGTGTGCATCAGAGAGAGAGAGATTGGTCCAGCTGACTTTCAGTGGAGCGTAAAACCAGAGTACCCACAGGGCATGACGGCTAGCCATAACACACTGCCCCTTGAATGCAAATATCCCATAAGCCATGGATTTCCATCTAATGCCATATGCAGTGTGAAGGGGATATGTATCATGACATTTAAGAAGCCTACATCTGTGAAAGCCAAAAATGCACCCTATAGAAAAACCAGTTAGGACCAGCATGAATTGGTTTGAATAAACCAGTGGCTTCTTAACTAGTGCATTAGTATCTGAAACGCAGCATGTCTTTACACACCTGAAAGGCATGGGGCGTATCATCGACGCAGTACACTCGAATACTGTAGTTGAGGAAGTTGGGCTCCATGTTTCCAAAAGCAGCTAGTCGGAGTATCTTCCCTGCTGCCTGTGTGAGGGCCTCTCCCACTAAAGCGTAACAACCCGGCCTCTCCACCAACAGGTGGCAGCACTGAGTGTCCAACAGGCAGTAACAAGTGGTGCTCTCCTCTTCCACAGTCATGACCTCCTGTCACAAACACACAAAACACAATCAAAATCATATGTACTAAACGTACTACCTGGTCTGATGGCATAAATGCACCTGGGTGCACTTTTAGTGAGACACGAAACACGTACCAACAAGTGAACACTAGAGGCAGTAAAACTCTGACACCTTTTAGTCCTTTTCACACTAATTTACAGAGCTTTGGTTAATCAACAATTACTTCAAGAATATCATGTGATTTTAAAACAATATTTAATATGCTGGGATATTTGAAAACTGATGCTTTTGAACGTTAACATCACACATATCCAGCTCTGTATCTATGGGTTTTCATGGATGGTAGTTTTGTTCGGTAACTCACGGAGTACAAAGATATACTTGAGAGGCGAGGAGCCCTGGTAAGAATCCTGTGTAACTACAGTTCGACAAAACAAATTTGTGTAAAAGGAAGTTGAAATAACATGGCAGCATCAACAAATGCCTTTTTATATCAGTTGTTTATATGAGTTTTATATCAACAGGGTTTAGGGTTGGAGTAGAGTTTGGAGCATGAGTTGCTCCATACTCTGTTTGGAGTTTGGATGCATGAATTTGGAGTTGGAGGTTGGTGTAGGGCAGGGTTCCTCAAATCTTACCCTGGAGGTCCAATGCACTGCAGAGTTTGGCTCTAACCCTAATCAAACACACCTGAGCATGTTAATCAGTGTCTTAAGTATCATTAGAAAATCACAGGTAGGTGAGTTTTATCAGGGTTGGAGCTAAACTCTGCAGTGCATCGGACCTCCAGGGTAAGATCTGAGGAACCCTGGTGTAGGGCATATTTCCAACATGATACAGCATTAAGTCCCCAGATATTTAACGGAATTAAAAAAACAGCAATATGTACCTATATCTACGTCATTAAATGTGCCAGGGTTCATGTACTGAACCTGTGCTTTAGCGCCACTCAGTGGACATTTCTCTTTGAAAATGCGGTGAAACATCCAGTAAGGCTTTTTAACTATTTATAACTTTTAATTTTGACAGTCAGTAGTATGTGTTCTGTAGTGTGGCTGAGTATAAACAAATCTATAATAATTATATACACAAAGTGTTTTATCATTTTAGATTTATTTTCTATTTTAGTATCTTATTTAATTTATACCTATTTTATCAAATTCTAATTTATTATATTATGCTATATAGTATTCATATCTTTTACGTTTATATTTATTTCTACTAATATAAAAAAACTATATATATGAAATTAACATAAATATAAAATCTAAACTAAAATTAAACTTCCTTATGCTTCTTTTTTTAGCTTTTGTGTATGTGTGTGAGAGAGAGAGAGAGAACCCAGTTTTGTCAGTGAAATGTTTTTGAACATTTGATTATGAGTGGTAGAATGAGTATTTTTAAATTGCCTTCCCTTATCTTGAAAACAACCACGATTGTCAAATTCACGAGTGGCGCTACTGCTTCCATTACCTTCACTTAACTGCAACACCAGTGACAAAAAACACATTCCACCCAAGAGCAAAAGAAATGCATTTTTTTCAATTCAGCTAAAACATTTACAATTTACACAAATGATATACGATATGCTGTAATGTTTATAGTGCAAGCATGATTAAGAGATAACTTGGCTCCACAAGCAAGAACGGCTTCCATGCTGATTGACTGTTTTTCATTTCTAGAACACGGTTCAATTGCTTTTAATGCAAAGCAACTAGGCCTCGTTGTCATAAGCACTGACAGCTACTTACTTTTGGCAACCCTGAGGCTTTTCACAGGCCGCTTCACTTTATAAAATCCCCAGTCAGCATAAAAGTATATACACACGTTAGAAGAAGGTGAAGATCTTTACCTGAAATTACGCTTCTCTTTTCTTTATAACTCTGCAGATGGAAGCACAGCTTGATTATTATTATATGCATCTGGTATTTGAATGTCAGGAACAGTGGGTGTGTAGCGGCCAGCAGGAACTCAGAGTCCAGGGTCTCCATTTTACCGTCTGAATATAGCTGAAGCTAAGCATAACTTTGCCCCCCGGAGTGACCCAAACCATTTGCGACGGCAGAAAGCTTGATATTTCACGTCTAAACACACCATTGCACAGAAAGCATTGTCTATTACCCACAAATCAGTGGGTGCACATTAAAATGTGCTTTCCGTCTCTCTCACACACACGGTAAAAACGCACAAAAAAGGTGTTATTCTCAATTCTGCGGGGACATTACTCTCAGCCTGCCTCTCACTTGTTCTGGCATTATGCCTGCGAGAAAAAAGCTCATTATTTCAAACAACCATCAGAGGTCTCGAAGTCTTTAACACGGAAGGACAAGGAGTTGATTGGTATTGTGATGTGTCTTTGAATTAGAGTGTCTGCGTTTGATTATAGTCTGCTGAAATGTCAGGTCGCACACACATGCGCTCGCAGCTACACAAACACAAACAGAGATGGTTTCCCCAGGGTCAGTTTGTGTCAGTGAGCTCCAGCTCAACTTTGATGAAGTTCTTTTAACGCGTAAGAGCAGTACGAATCCTACTTTTATAAAGAACAGCAAAATATCAAAGGGAAAGAACAGTGTTAATAAGAGAAGCACAGACAGATGCTCCTTTAAAGTGCACTCAATGGGACGCGTGTTGTAGGAATAGAGGGCATATCTATTGATTCTGTCATATAGCAACCTTCAGCATTCGTACTTCAGAATGACAGTTCTTTATAATTACCAGACACAGTGATTTCCCATTAAACAACATGATTCAGACTTTACACTCATTCAAGGCAAGGAATGGCTTCGCTATGTTTTCTAATAGTTAAAAGGATAGCTGAAAACGCTGTTATTAATTACTCACCCTCATGTCGTTCCAAACCCTTAAGACCTTTGTTCATCTTTTAATACAAATTAAGATATTTTTGATGCGATACAAGATCTTTCTGACCCTTTTTTAGAAAGCAGTGCAACTGACATGTTCAGTGCCCAGAAAAGACGAAAGTATAGTGTTAAAATAGTCCATGTGACATCAGTGGTTCAACCTTAATTTAATGAAGCTACGAGAGCAACAACAACTTCTTTCAACAGTTACTTTGGTACTCTCATGAACGTGCAACGATGACTGAAATGTAAAAGAATAAATTGTTGAATAAATTTGTTATTTTCTTATTAAAAAAACAACAACTGTATTCTCATAGCTTGATGTCACATGGAATATTTTAACAATGTCCTTACGACCTTTATGGGCCTTACATGTGGTAGTTGCATTGCTGTTCTCTTATTTAATCAAAATAATCTTAAATTGTGTTCCAAACAAAGGTCTTAACTGTTTGAAACGACATGAGGCATTCATTTTTGAGTTAAATAACCCATTTCCGCCACTAAATAATTTTTTTTTCTCAGAATTGAGAGATATAAACTCGCAATTGCAAGTTATAAAGTCAGAATTGAGAGATATAAAGTTGCATTTATGTGAAAAAGTCAAAATTGCGTTAAATAAAGTCATAATTGTGAGTTATAAAGTCACAATTCTGCCTTTTTTTCTCAGAATTGTGAAAAAAACATACTGATATGTTCTCAGAATTGTGAGTTTATATCTCAAAATTCTATAATAAAGAAAATAAGTGAGAATTGTGAGATAAAAAGTCGCAACTTTTTACACATTTTTTATTCAGTGGCCGAATCGGGCTTCCATAAAAAACTCTGACACTCTTACAGTATGTCAGATGTTTCTTACCTCCCAGCTGTTGTCCTGGGTTTGTCTCTTAAGCTTGATACTCCAATCTTCTGAACTCACATCCGCACAGTGGGCTATTGTCAAGGCAACAGGGCAGGAAAGTGTCAGGCCAGGAGGGCCATACGTTACTTCTGGACTCAAAAGTATCTCCTGACCTTCATCAGACAAAGCACTGAAGATACAGACACAGAAAGAAAGATTAATTGATATTGTTAAAAACAACAACAACAACAACAACAACAAGATTAAATTAGAATTGCAGCGTTGCTAATACTGTTAGTTCCTGATGATTAACTGCTGTGTTTTTTCTCATTTGTAAATGACTTTGCATAAAAGCATATGCAAAATTAATCTATGTTGAAAGTAATACATCTGACTCTACTTAATTGACATGACACATCAGATGGAAAAAGATGCACACACAGGAAAACACTAAATGGTGGGAAATTATACTTCTCTATGGTCCGCCTCCCTTAGTTACTGTTGCTAACTCTCACAAGCTTTATAAAATATCCCATAGGAATAAGCTAGGGAGTTCAGTGTGGTTTCAATGAAACAATTGATTGGATTCTATCCTTACGAGGGCTGGAATCAATTGTAACATTTATTTCAAGATGTGGAAAAGGAAAAGAATAAAACAAACACAGAGAAGAAACTAAAGGGCAGCACTAACTACTAAAACTATAAAGATAATTATACCTATGAATCAGCCAATCAGTCTCCACCTGACTATAACAAGCTTGAGCTTGAGTGGATGCTAATGCAATTGCTATAGTTATCATTCTTGATGTGAGAGTTTAACCCCATAATAACAGTACAAGCAGTGAATCTTTTCATGAATCCATCTTTTGCTGTCCAAAATCTGCTATCCACTATCAAAATACTGATCAAGAAAACAACTTGTGTGTAACGCTCATGGGAAATCCTCGCTCAATATGTGCTGTAGTGTCAAAATAACGTTATTGATTTCACCAGAAGATGCCGATTTTAAAATAAATGGTATTAGTTTGGTTAATAAACACGAGGGCAAGCTACTGCGATAACACCATGAACAAACATTAGCTAGAAACACAAGCAGATTTGTTAATGGAAACATGCCAAGTAGCTGCACAGCTCTCCTTGCAAACACAAACACAACTGATTAGCCTGCAGACTCAGCGCTAATACAGATATATTGTACTTTGCTCTGGTTGAAGTGATTCCAGAGGGCAGTTGGACTTGATCGGGTGTGGATCAGTCAGTGTGTGTGTGTGTGAGTTCACTGGTCGATGGTGTTGTTTGAAGTGCTTTCTGAGGAGCCTGGTGACATATTGAGACAGTTTGGATGTGTTAGCGTCGATCGATATGACTGCTGTGGATCCTCAACAAGGATTAGTCATCTACAGCAGGGGGAGTTCAGGCTGGCCTGGATGGCGCCATAGAGAACTAACACATTGACACAGCAGATTACATGAACCAGACACCTGCTGTTAACAGAACCGTGATGATTTACAATTCAGTACTCTTTTTTTAAAGACATATGAGTGGTGTTTGTTCATGTGAAAGTGTCCATTGACTGTCTGAGCTGAGGTGTTTTGAATAGTCTTTAATACTGTATGTTGGTGTGTGGGTGCTAGGCTGGGGTGTTCTAGATGTTTGCTACATCATTACCTAGCCCAGATCTCCATGTTGGAAGGTTTTATTGCCCACCAGGCAAAAATCCAATGCACCAATCGATTAGAACACACTCTTAAAAAGTTTTTTTATTAGCATTGATGGATCCATTGAGAACCTTTAACATCCACAGAAACTTTCCATTCCACAAAAGCTTTTTTACTTTAGGAACTTTCTTAAAGTTCTTTTAAGAACTTTTAAGAACAAATTGGTCTTCAAAACCATGGTGTTATTCGTGATTGTAGCAAAAAGAAGTTCAACACTTAAAAAGATATTTTGGAGAATACTGGTAACCAGTTTAGTTTAATGAGCATTGACTTCCATGTTATGGCTAAAAATATAAAATATTTTTTGGTGTGTTCCACAGAAAAAAGGAAGTCATAGATGCTTGGAATAAAATCCAAATATGTACGACTTCCTTTTTTCACAAAAAATTACATTTTGCGTGAACTGTTCCTTTAAGGCTATGGATTTAGACAAAAGCACCACTAATAATGATGCTTCTGATGAACATACGGGCAGAATATCAAGTATTTATTCCACAACCAGAGCTGTTTTTCCATTCTAAGCAGGTGGCGGGCAGAGACAGCCTTCCAATTACAGCGTCTGACACTGTACCGTACCAACAGGCCAGTCAGTCACTTAACCGCCTTCTAATCGCTCTCTCTCTGCATCCGCACAGTTTGTTTACATGTTGATTTATTTATATTGAGTAATTACCTGTTCCCTCCCAACATCCTCTGTCTATTGGCATTGTATCCAAACTCTTTTGTGTCTGAAATAAAGGCAATTAACGCTGATGAAGCAGCTAAGCTTGTTTTGCCATTCTGGAGAGGGGAGGGAACATTACTTGACATTTACAGCCGTTTAATGAAACTCTCGCAAATGCTTGAAAAACATTCATGAACATAAAATGCACATCAACTGGAACAAAATGTCTCATAGTTGCTGAAATATCAGGAACAGTGGTAAACAAATGAAAAACAGCTGAAGGGGCCTCATTACTGATTGATCTGAGTGAATCTTTGGATGCCCTCTGTGCTTTTTAATAAACAGACCTATTAATTACAATGGTGTAGAGACCCAGCTGTGTTAAACCCCTTTAAAAAAAAAACAATGGCACATAACTATGGTGAAAAACTGCTTTAGCAGAGGGGTAATTATAACTAAAGTAAAACTAAACCCATAAAAATCACATATAAAATATAAAAATGACCCAAAATAAAATATAAATATGAAATTATTTTAGTTTGGATAAATAAGAAAATAATGAATGTTGCCTATTTATTATATATATGTATTATATATTTACCATGGGTTTAGTTTACCAATACACTAGAGTGTCTTATGCTTATAAAATGCACCAGTAATTTGTAAAAATGTAACACATAACAAAACAAAAAACAACAACAAAAATATTTGTTTTCCCAGTGAACTATGAGCATCACTGGAGTACTGAAATAAATAAATGATAATAAAATAATAAATAAATATATATTTTTTTATATTAAAGAAATTAATAAAAATACAGTAAAAAATGAATTGGTTCTTGAATCACTGATTGGGAATTTGTATTTTTCATCTGCTGTCACCTTTTTCCTTCACAAACAAAGACACAAGCCCAGAGACGGAACAGACTTCAACAAATTAAAACCAAAACTGCTCCCTGAGGAAACCACCACAACAAGCTTCTTCATTGCATTTTGTGCCGCAGGCATTATGGCCTGATCAATATGAACACTTATCTCTCATAGATCAAACTGCCTAAGAGAACGGAAGTGTTTGACTATAAAGCACTGTTCAACTGATGCCAAATTTGACACAGATCATCAAGCCGTATTGCTTAATACTGGAAGTATTTCTGTTATTTATAGTGGTGGGCTGCGTAACTGGACATACATTTTGAAAAAAATATTATATATTTCTAAGATTATATCTGCCATTGCAGAGATTTGTCACTATACACTGCTGTCAGTATGAACAGCCATTAAAAAGTGCAGTCTAGTCCTGTAAAAAGAGACTGCTAGCATTCAAGGTCCGGTCATTATTAATTTCCGCTAGTTCATCAAATGTAAAGAGGATCCAGAGCCACAGCCCTAATAACAAGGAAATGCATCACCAATTGATTTACAAGTTTAATATCCGCCAGTATAGCAAAAAACATGCCTGCTTTCATTAACACAGTGTGAATCATTTCCTAGTAATACAAATGTTCGGTGTGATGTCCAGGTGAATCCACGGGGAAGTGTACAGGAGAGCTTTAAGCTCTGCAAATAGCCCAGAGGTCTGAGCAAACTCAATCCTATCACTGTGAACAAATAAAAAGAGTCTCTGATTGATCCTTTTTCATGACTCTGCTCTCTATAGCCGCTGTTATGAGGACTCTGGAGATCGTGCGGCTAAATTTAGGAGGTTCGGCAGATTGATTTCTGCTTCTCTCTTCTTCTAAACCCCTTCCCTCCACTTTCTGTAGATGCTTTGTGGTCAGATTGCAGTGTTGTGGATTGAATTTCTCCCCGCCACTCACCACAACTGTCAAAAGATAGGCTTTGACTGACAGTTGGGCTGAGCAGCTAGAGTTTGACTGACGGATCGCTGCACGACGGTGGTGTTGGCGCGTTGGATGGGAGATGGGGAAGCAAACAGCTCTGAGCTTATCGGACGCTAGCAGGTCCCTTCATCTGCGGACTTGCTGAGATTGAGGTTTTCATCTATGAGCGCTGAAGAGTCTCTGAACACTCATGACCTTTGATCTCTATCAATCCCAGCAAGTCTACGACAGCGATTGAGGATTGAGAGCCAAGCGAAAGTTGCCTTCCGTCTGTTTGTAGGTGACATTTGTGAGTTTTACAACTTTAGTTTAAATCCCTGCTTGTCGAAGTTTGCTCGTAATTTTTGGAGGGTTAATCCCAAAGTTAAGCAGCTCACCAGAACAAAGCAAGTGGCATACTGGGAGATTTCCACTCGTGAAAAACTAACTGCGTTATGATTTACAGCATTGTCCCTAAACAGTGTTCACTGCATCCTTCATAGTCAGCAGAGGATATCTGTAGAAGTTCACTTTACTTGAGAAAATATGTAACCCTGGACCACAAAACCACAAAAACTGACATTCACAGAATTCCATGCATTGTATTTAAAATTTTTGAATTTGATGTTTTTTCTTTTACATTTGGCGGTTAACAGTGTTTTTCAAAAGTACAAAACAGATTTCAGTACTTTAATAGGTTGGTATATTACCTTTATATCAGTTAATGAAATTACGGTATATAACTGTAAATGTAAGTTAAAACCATTAAACCTAAAATGTTGTTACCGTATTTTTTCTGGTCAAATTCCGGCAACCACAGCTGCCGTTTTTTTACCGTACATTTTTTTTTTCTTTACAGTGCAGGTCCTTATCCTTAATTTTTAAGTAGTAAATAATAAACAATCAAGAATAATGCAAATTAATTGTATAAAAACAGCAGTAACACTGAAGAACATTCAGGAAACAGGAATCGTGTAATTATATTATTTTAATTACAGTTATTTAACAATTATTTTCAAATAGCTGAAACTAGGAGTGTAGATAGATGAAACACAGGTTTAAAAAAGCTGAGGGCAAGGGGGGTATTTAAATGTTGCTGTGGAGATAGGGGACCTTTGAGACAAAACATTGATAACCACTGATTTAACATGCTCACATCGTAGTGTGATGTCCACAGCACTGGTCTCAGGTCGACTACAATGCCATTGTTTCAGAGTCACCATCTTTTTCCCCCTTGTTGCGACAGGATGGCACAGCTGGCTGATAACCTGCTTGACTCGGATGTGTTTAACCACTCTCGCTCACAGGCCCAGCATACTAACGCTACAAAAGTACACCTTTCTAAATGAGCCCCAGGAGAACCGGTCGCACCTAGCTGCCTTCAATATACAGGCCTGCCATCATAACTACAGCGCTGCCTCTGAAACATAATGCCGGCTCTCAGCAGAGAGCGAGACTGACTGACTGCTGGCTACAGAGAGCGGGGGAAAGATTGATGCTAAGAATGGGAAATTGAGATACAGAAAGTAAGAAATGGGAATAAAATGAAAAGTGCCCTACTGATAACACCAACCTGTTGTGTTTTGGTTGCTAGTGTGATACACACCATGATCACCTTAACTTACCAGTTTCACCAAACAAAATGTTCCTGGATGGCAAGCTAGTTTGTGCTAGTGAACAACAGAGCTAGGCAAATTCTCTAGCTAGGAAAGCATTAAATCAAGAGTCTGTGTGTGAGAAAAAAGCTCATTTCCATTACCTAGTGAGCTGGCTTGATGCCTACTGCCTACATACACTGCAAAATTATTTTCTTACATATTTATCTTGTTTTCTAGTATAAATATCCCTAAACATTCTTGAATCTAGATGCATTTACCTGACAAGTAAAATCACTTTAGATATTAATTCTGATCAGAATTTTGTTAGCTTTCACTTAAAACAAGAAAAAAATATCTGCCTAAGGGAAGAAAAATAATCTTGATTTCTTGTTTTAAGCAAAAACTATATTTTTTTCTTTCAGTAAACAACTTAATATCTTAAGTCACTATGCTTCAAGTAAATGTATCTTGATTTAAGAAAGTTTAGAAATTTGCAATGTAAAACAAGACAGACAAAAATACTAAGTAAGAAAATAATTTTTGCAGTGTAGGTAGCTTTTAAGGGAAGACTACTAGGATTATTATAGGATTATTATAGTTAACTAAATATATTAACTAAAACTAAAATCATAAAAACATGTTTGTCAGAAAAAATAAAATAAAAAATATATATATATTAGCTAGTTTTCAAAGCAAAATATTTCATTTTCATTTAGTTTATATATTATAACACTTATCAATTCATTGTTACACTATGCATTTTATTCAGTTTTAATTACATCGGACAATGTATAATGTATTACAACGCATATTATGACTAATTATATGCATTATACCCATTAACAGCCCTTTATAATGCATTATACATAAAGGCTATAAGTAAAGTGTTACTATAATACAAAGGTCACAGGTTTTGGTCAGTTTGTTTTCTAAATAATTTTTATTGATATTTTTCACAATTTATACATTTTTGTCCACCATCTTCTATGTATTTCCCTATATTTGCTGTAATTCTCCACAAAAGAATTTGGCAAAAATGAGTTATCTTACAAGACAGCATAGTTAAGTTGGATCAGCCTCCACATCAGGCCTTAAATTCTCTTTCCGCAGGCAGCTCTGTAGGTTCAGGAACAGAGCAGAAGAGCGAGTTGAATACAGGCTCGATTTTGTGCGTCAGTGTCCTGGATATATTACCTGGAGTCCTGCTGGGTAATGCTCATGTACAGTTCCCAGGTTGTGTCCTCTTCAATCGCACCGTGAGGCACCAGCAAACTCACACCTAGCCCAAGATAAGACACACACACACAAAACCAAACAATTTATATGATCTGACAACATGATGGAATGGGACTTGGATGCTAAACTGGAACAAACAAAGTTCCTCTTTTGGAAACACCCTTAATTTCCCAGAAGCCCTTTCAGTGGAATGAATAGTTTGGAGCGAGGCTGGAATTTAGAAACAGCAGAACATTTTTCTTGTGGGACTCGTGCATGACAACACGTCTTCTTAAAAATCAATTCAAAACCTTCCTTACGAATGCTTGTGTACAACGAACACACACCTTGTGAAGTGACAAGGCGCTGCAAGGAGTTGTTAGAGTCACTATTCGTCTGTAAAGGTCTTAAATATGATGAGCGAGAACTCCAGCACGCTTCAACAGATGCACTAGCCTCTAACCTTTCTCACACACTTCTGCCAGCCTGTCAAGGCTCTTTACTGCATGTGACAGGATCAGAGGTGGAAAAGAGCAAGGGAGTGTAAAGCAGGAAGAGGAGAGAGAGAGAGAGAGAGAGGGATGGACCCTAGAGACTCCTAAATCAATGCCGCCCTGCTGGTCTGTCTGCCTCTCTGTCAGTTGCCCCCTCTCTCAGCCACTGGGTGCTGTGTGCACAGCCTCACTAACACACAGCACAGCCACTGGATATACTGTGCGTGAGTGAGAAAGACATGAAAAGAGAAATTGAGAGAGAATAAAGAAGTGCCTGGTGTGTACATGTCTGCAAACTAGCTTGTTTCTCCCTAGACTTATGAAGCAAGCTATTTTGCACATGACATGTAAAAAAAATCTATATATATTTTTCACGTTATTTTTTACTTTTTTAACCTTGAGAACAATGTTGTCCGCATCATAAGAAGTTCACAAAAGTGAATTTTGTGTCTATAGAAAGCACATCAAATGCAAGTAGTGTCTATTTTTAAGATTGTAAATATGTTTTTGGTGAATAAAATGTCAAAATTTGGTTGAAATAACACTACATTGCCATTCAGTATAAGACAGCATTTATATAAAAATTTGTCTTTTAATGTGTCATAAATTGATTTTTGTTGTAAATATGCCTGACAAGATTGTTACACCGAATAATTTTTGAGTGTGTAAATTTAGTAAATCAGGGAAAAAATGCAATGAATTTAAGCAGAAAATTGTAACATTTAAAGCAGTTAAAGCATTTAAAGCTAAATTAATACTTAAATGCTTATTTAGCAAGGAAGTA
>JAUMHE010000077.1:6312193-6350954 GCA_032359235.1 Enteromius mattozi
CTCTCACACACACACACACACACACACACACATATATTTATATATATATATATATATATATATATATATATATAGCTTTTTTTGGCCACTGACTCTAAGCAGTATTCTTTGTGTTGTGCTCAAGATCACCCTCTTGCAAAGCCACCTTGGCAATTTTATAAGAAAAGCAATATTCTGTGGATGCTTTGGACAGCAGAATAATATCATTCTCTCAGCTGGAGTGGTCCAGACGGGAGGTTTTCTAAGGTTCATGGAGCACATGCTGGCCCGGACCCACGTATTTCACACCCCGATTTTGTGAATCGGGAAGGGAGCAGGAAAAAGCTGAATAAATATGGCACTTTAGTGTGTGCCCAGCGACACACTGTTTATCTGCACAAACCAGACGTGGCAGCAGCCATTCACGCTTTTGTGCCACTCTGCTCATGAATACAGCATGCCAAATGAACTTATAAGTAGAGGAAGAGAAGAGAAGAGAAGAGAAGAGAAGAGAAGAGAAGAGAAGAGAACTTCAATTAGTTCAGCAATAAATTGGTCAAGCCAAAGTAAAGGAAGCTACTTTTATCACTAGGTGGGTAAATGTGTGGCTTTCAAAGCGAGGACACTCTTGTTTTGGAGCACATCTCATTAAGCAGTGCCTGGGGAGACCATCATTCATAAAACATTAAGAAACAGCTTTTATTTCATTCATTATTAAAGCACAATCTCCTCAAACCACAACCACAGGAACGGTGCGATTTACAGGCACAATGGACTGAGACAAAAACAGCCAGGGACTAAAGGAGAGTGGAGAACATAACAAGATATAAGATAGAAGTCCATCAAGATTATCTGAGCTGTTTGAGGAATAACCTTCTATTGGTCCATTTATACACCTATCCATCCTGCTGCTGTAAGTTGATGCCAGCAAAATATTAAGAGCATATAGTCGTACCATCCCTATTGCATAATACATTAGTGAGGAACGCACACAGGGCGAGTTTGATTTAAGAGATTAGCCACGGCGTGTGTGTGTGTTCTTCCTGGGCCTGGCCGGCTCGCAGTGACCCATTTTATCTACATGATAGAGAGTCAAAAATAGTCTCTGATTATTGCTGGCACACTTTCAGACAGACCACAGGGGCCTGGACTGAAGGTCACTCCTTCGTCCTCGATCGCTCTCACTCTCTCTCCTACTGGACACAAATTATGATCTAGTTCTCCATTACATGCAAAGGCCACTACACAGAGCGATCCTTAAGAGAATTACCCTTGACCTTGACAAGAAAAACAAAGGGACCCTCCGGTGTAATGCTGGGTAAACAGATATATCAGTCACCATGTCGGCATCTTAGCAGCATATAAGCGAACTGTAACCGGTCCCTGATGTCAGATCTTTGGCTGATGTAATAATTTGACTAGCACAAATTAGGCTGTCTTCACTGATTGGCTCATATAACTCAATAATTTAAGGCTGAAATAGCTTGAACAAAATAAAGCATTTATAAATAATTGATATGCAGTTGTTTGGAGAAATCTAATAATTTTGTCAACATCCCCATGTGAGTCATCGCTAACATCATGTTCATACGCACCAGCTCACAGATGCATACACATAGAGTTATGTAGATACAGTCATAGATGGATACAGAGGTGAATAAATGAATGGACAGCCCAACAGACAAATTAAAAGATAGGATGGATGGATGGATGGATAAAAGACAAATGGTCAGATAGTTCAACAATAACAGACAAATGAATAGATAAATATAAAGACAGACAAGAATGGTGGACAGACAATGTATAAGATAAACTTAAAGACAGACAGTGATAGATAGATAGTTTCTTTTTTATGTTTTTTTGTATCTAAATTTTCAGTATGGGCACCTCAGAATGTGAGGAACACACACACACACACAGTAAAGGTGAAATGTAATTACCCTTTGAAGCTCTGTGTCTGTTCTGCTGAGACAGACATGAAGTCACTCGGCAAGTAGGAACGTTTGATGAACTTGACTTCAGAGCTGACAATTCCACAAAATACACACACACACACATAGATGCAGAGGTGTGTATGTAACATGCAGACGTTTTGCTGCGAGGGGCTTGCTTCAGAGCTGACACTTCAATTTCAGAGGGCATTTAAAGGAGACCCGGAGATTCATACTAATAAATTCCCCTATTAGGGAAGAGAGACATTTTCTTCTCTTCACTCTCTCACACCACCATCGAACCACCATTTCCAGCCCTCATGTAAACGTACTCCGCACTCCTGAAGAAATTGGGTACTAGGAGTAGCGGGAATGAGAGTTTGGACATATTTCGGTTGGAAAACACTTTCAATGCTAATAAAGCGCAGGTAGCATATATCTAGCTCAGCACACTGGAGGATGTGCCTCTCTACATCTAGTTATTTTGAAAACACAAACCTAGTGCCAAGAATAAAAGAGCATTTTAAAGGAATAGGAAGCAAGTTCATGTTTTCACACAAATGTTTGTGTATTACAGTTTGGCTCGTATTGAAAGACAAGCTGACAGCACAAAAACACACTCCCTTTTAACTGAGCTTGAGAAAACAATTAAGATAAATATAATAAGCAGCAATTAGAACTTGTGTTTATTGTCAAACTCATATTAGAATAAATGTATTTAATTCTGAAGTACTTAAAATCTGATTGTTTTGTGTTTGTGCAGAATCAAGAGCTGATCTCATTGACGTGTCAAATTTGATTTACTTGAGTATTCTCTAATCAGAACACAAGTTAATTGATTTTGAGTATCGATACTTCAGTTTCCATACAATATGTGAGCAATTTTAACTGTTCAAGACAAGCAACTGATAAAACAGACTGGGATTTTCAACAGGGACTCATTTCTGTGTCAATCTGAGTTGTTGACTTTACTGTAACATGTTTAAAACACTTTTTAAATCAGTGAACAGGGTGCAACTTTTTATTATCACTTTCACATTTAAATTTTATGCTCTTTCTGTTTGTCAAACAACCCAAATTGGTTAACAAATTAGGCATCAGCAAGACTTTAAAGCATATACAAAACAGCTTCTTTTGTGATGTTGATTTTTTTTTTAATGTTGTTGAAAGAAGTCTCTTTTTCCAAACAAGGCTGCATAAAAATTCTGTAAAATATTGCGAAATATTATTACAATAAAAATATATATTTTTGTCTTATTTGTATATATTTTATAGTTCCCCTATCATGGGTAATAATAGGTTCATATTTGGTTTTAGAGTCCACAACAATAGGTTGACATGCATGCAAGGTCAAAAAAACGCTTTCATTGTCTTATAATATGCATTTATTTTTACCTTACTTGCTCAGTGACTCCCAAATGATTCGCTCAGTGATTAATTTTTCCAAACCCCTCCTTTGCGCAACGCTAATCTGCGGTGATTGGTCCAATCTTCTCATTCTCATTTCATCATGCATGTCTGATGAACAGCGGTTTGAGAGCAGTGCTGCTTTGTTTACAGCGTTACCAGGAAAACCGCTATTTTTAATGCTCCAAAAGAAACACCTAGTGGCAAAGAATGAATTTGCATTTTAATTCAGACCAAAGCGAGAAGACCAACAAGTGGGCAGGCAATATGCTAATGTTTCATGTTAACGCAATATGAAAAGGCTTGTGATTCGTTGTAAAAATGATTCTTTCTTTTGAGAGATAATAACTTTATACATGGGGCATTTTCAGACTTAAAACTGCAGGATATTTTCATTCACTTAGAGCTCTGTTACACACTGCATGAAAATTCATTTTCAAAAATCCGTAATAGAGGCACTTTAAAATGTAATTTCCTATGGTGGCAAAGCTGAATTTTTAGCAGCAATTAATTCAGTCTAGTGTCACATCCTCCAGAAATCAATATGATTATTTGGTGCTCAAGAAACATTTCTTATTATGAAGAATAATAAAAACAGTTAAAGAGAACCAGAAACTTTTGTACAGTAGTGTATTCACAACTTTAATATTGTCATAAATAAAGACACCAAAAAATGTAAACTAATCTACACACATTAATATACAAATTATTTCACAGGTTTTTCTAATTACTACAAAAATGGATATACTGTAAGCAAAGATCTCAGCAGTTGACATCATTAATGATAACTGATGCTATTCATAAAATAATAACGATGAACCTAGTTCACAATCTTTTTGTCCATTAAGGACTGATGAATCAAATGAGAAAAAATATTGTCTTTCAAGCCTAATTATTCCATCAATCTTACAATAGTGATTCACTACCATAATTACGGTTGTTCCTTTTAATACACATCCTACCAACCAACTCACTGGGATTTAGTCATAATACACACGCGCATAATGAATTTGTGTAAAACGTTCATGAATCTATTCTCATGTAAATTCTCCCACTGAACGAATCATTTCCGTTAGGATGGTTTGACGTACCATTTACAGAAATTCGTTCCGCTTGTGTTTCATGAATGTGTCCCTCTGTCTTAATTGCAGTTCTTGTCTTAGTTTGCGTTTCACTGAAATAATGTGAAGTGGGCTGCAACATTTCATAAAAAACATGTTTTTTATTGCAGTATAATCCAAACCACTCACACAGAAAAGCAAATAAATTGCCTTAAACCATTAAAACACATGGCCTTGTGTCTCATCCATAACAAGCAGAATATTTCTCCCATATGCTGCCGGAGGGCAAAACACAGAGTTAGAAAGTTTGAAAATGAAAGTTTGTTGTGACTTGCACTCTACAGTGTCACAGAAAATAGGTGGGCGTATGTTCTCGTCTTTAACCTCAGCACCTTCTGGAGTTATTACTATTCCTTCTTCACTATCACCAGAGTGCTGTCAGTGTCCATGACAACCAGGAGCATAACCTGCCAACAGGGGTCAAGCTTATAAAATAGTCATCAAGCCAATAAACTATGAAAAGCCAGCAGAGACAAGACACAGCTAAATCTGAACATAATTGCATTTCATTGCATAGGCTACTCCCAATACTGCACTAACTACTGACAAACTTTAAGTTAAACGAGAGAGAGAGAAAAAAGAGCATTCAGAAGCCATGATAAGTTGGAGCTCACTGAACAATATGGCTGGAAAGCAGATGAGTGAAAGACAAACTGAAGAAACAAAGAAAACTGCTGACAGGATGCTGAAAAAAATGTGGTAAACATCGCCTACTCTTAAAACAGTGCCGATTTTAAACGTTAATGTCTATCAAAGGCTTGAGAAGAACATGTAGTACGCAGTTTGGCAACAGCATTTTATATTTCTATAAACAAAGCCTTACAATGTGTTTTCACAAGGTAAAGTCGTAAAATGTTAAATGGCTGTCTGTCACTCGGCTGGATGGGAGGACGACATGTCAGTGTGTGTTGTGAATAATTATATATTTGCTTCAATTATGAGCCATATACCAACTTTCATAAAAACAAGAAATATTTCCTGACTTCCCATTCCGCATTTATAAAGAAATAAATGGCATTTTAAAATGTATTAAAATAGAAAAGTTGTTTTAAATCTTAATATTATTTTACAAATGTAGTTTTTTACAGTATTTTTGAACAAACAAATTCAACCTTGTTGAGCATTTAATATATTATGGAATTTACATATGGGTCAAGAGATATTTAAGAGATAATTAAAGAATTATGTTGATTTTTTTTTTTTTATTATAAGTAGCCTTAATTTCAAGACAGAAAAATGTCACACATCACCTCTTACTTTAATCCTAATGGAAAGATTTTGCTAAATAATTATTTTCAGTAAGTCTCTCCAATGAATATTCTTTCTCTTTGTAGAGCTACATAGAAACTCAAATCATGATTCAAAGCGTGTTCTTTTGAAAGAGAACATGAAACCTCTTGTGTCCCCATAAAAGAGAAGAAACGAAGAAGACCACCAAAATCAGTGTGGATATTAGAAAACATACACAGACAAACAGGAGATGAAAAGCATGTTTCTCTAAAGACTAAGAATGAGTTCAGTGTTTTTTAATCAGTGCTGGCAGTAAATTCCATAAAGGCTGGGTGGGATGTTTTGCAGAACCGAAGACCGGAGCCTTGATGAAATGCAGAATTAAATTTCACCCAGCAATTCAGCATGGCCAGCATGGCAAAATGTTAAAACCAAGATCTAATCTCAAGGATGAAATTTAAAAAGGGACGCATAACATACTGTATTGTAATATTTGTGATTGGATCTAGAGCCATAGTAGAAGAAAAGGGATTTTATTTTATTTGACATTTTCCTGCACAGAGGAATAACTAACAAAATATGCAATATATTTTACAATAAAGAGTAAAAAAAAAAAAAAAGTATTTATGCTATATAGAGTTAGCTAATGAACAAATTGCATTTTTCTGATTCATTTTTTTTCAGGATAATTTCTAATTTTACAAGTCTTTAGATAAAATGTTCACTTGTTTTAAAAATTCCCTCAAAGGGGTTTTATTTAAGCTGTAATTACATTTCAATCTGGACTCATTCATTAAATTTAATATAATAAAAAATATATTTCCAGTATGCATTCATTAACTACAAATCATCAGTCCCAGCATATCTCCAGCAAAACTTAAGGACATAAAGTAACCACAATTCTTTATGGAATTTATTTATTACTTTAAGAACAGTGTGTATTTAGAGCAGGTAAAAGCACCTGTGCTTCTAAAATACAGGTGGCTGGATACAAAAATAGAAGAAGAATAATAGGCGAGTATGCAAGTTTCATGCCTTGTGAGCCAATACGCTTCAAAATTCTTTAAAACACTCTCATTCTGTTGAGAAATTGCAAGCGAGATTTAAAACAAAAAACATTGCAGGAAGCAGCATATAGAAAAGAGCCAATCATATCTATTGATAGCACAAAACTAAAATGAAAAACATGATTGTAAAAGCCTGGAAGATCCATTGGAAATCTTTACTTTGTATTTTTGCACACCTTTTACTAGAGCCACTGCAAATGCACAGATAGGGGCTGTGTTTTTATTTCGTTTTGTCCTGGGTGGCATCACTCGTGTCAAGATATGCAGATGATTATATCCAAAAACACACACATGCTTTGTGCCTATGAATGACTGACAGTGGAACAACAAAAACACCGGTCTGAATAAAGCATGAGTCTTTTTAAGAAGCCGAGTTTGTCCCTTGTCAGTTGCCATAGTAAAAACCCTGTTTGGTGGCTTCTCCCCAAAATAGCAAACAAAAACTCAAATACTCCATCTCTTACACCCTTGAAAATCTCTCCCTCTCTTTCTTTCTCTTCCTCCAGTCCCTCTCTCGTGTGACATGAGCCCCTGGGAAAAGGATAAAACCAGAAATAACAACAAAAGACTAGAAAACAACAGTGAAAAGTGACTTGCGCTTCCAGATCACAGGTCAAACCTAAAGCAGTGGACAGGATTCTGGAATTTGGTACAAGTCTGACACCATCATATGGCATTGTGTGAGATATGAAATGTAGGAAAAACTGAGCAGAAGAGTAGAGACAACCACCAGCTTAAAAATCTGTTGCAGCAAATTTCACAGCAAAAAATAATAATAATACAAGTTATGACAACTTGTTATAAACCAATACTTCATAAACTGTCAGTGTCATGACAACTTGACATTACTTAGACAACATAAAATAAATTAAACTAATAAATTAAATAATAATACATAAAATAAATATTCTATCATAAATAATTTGACAATATTAACACTCAATGACACTTAATAACACTTTAATGACAAATTAAATTTGTACCACTGTACTTGAGGTCAAGAAAAGTATTCATGACGCTGTCATGAAATAATTTGACATAATATTAACACTTAATGACATTTTAATGGCAAATACAATTTGTACCACTGAATAAAAGTGTTCAGAAAAAAATTAATAAAACTATTATAATAGCCTCATGACAACCAATATCAAAACCAACCACATGACAGTTTAATGAAATGTTAAATAACTCATAAAGCTAAGTAATTTCATAAATTTGATAATTAATCTGCTATGTCATGTTTATGACAAAATGACCGGTTATGTTGTCCAAGTAATGTCAAGTTGTCATAAGGAGCGTCTCGCTGCGGCCCACAAGATCCAGGGGGCGTGGTTCGATCCAGTTCCAACTTCTCCCACCTTACATATACCTAATCGTACCCATCTCCACCCCCTAGATGTGGATCCAACCATGCCCCCCTGGATTTTGTGGGCTGCAGCGAGCCCTACTTGCATGACAAAGACACTGACAGGTTATGATGTATTGGTTTATGTCAAACTGTCATAACAAAGGCATCTCAAACAATGCCATCTTCACATTAAAAATGACATAACTGAGAGAATGACACTAAATGACACATTGTCATAAACATGCAGAAAACCTCCTTATGCACACCCCTTCAAGTAAAGTGTTACCCTCTTAATGAAATAAATAAGTGCTATCAAACGATTAATCACAGTTAATTGCATACAAAATGAAAGTTTTATTTGCATAATATATTTTTGTGTTCTGTGTATATTTATTATGCATATTGTAACGCCGCAGGCGTGGTTCTGTGTGTAGTTTCGTCATGTGTTGTGTTTTCAGGTTAAGTCCATGTGCTCTGTGTGTTCGTTTACCTGGTCCATGTGCTTTTATGTTTTGTTTTCATGCCGTTCCCTCACGTGTCTCATCATTTGTAACCCCGCCCTTGTCATTAGTGTTTGATTCTCCGCCAGCTGTCATTTCCAGGTGTGTCGTATCTTGTCTTCGATTAGTCTTTGTATAAATTCACGCCCCATGTTTTGTTGCATGTTGGTTGTCCTGCTCAGCATAGCTCGCTGCACTTTTCTTGTTTTAATAAATGTCAAGTTTGCATCTTATCTCTGGCTCTGTGTTCTCCCTGCTCGCAAGGAAGCGCGAGCATGAGTTAGATCAGCCCCTGCATGACACATATATAAATAAACATACATTTTGTAAATATTTATATTTATATAATTTATATTATAAATATATTTAGTATATAAACATAACATTTTCCGGTTTGTATTTATATATACTATTACTGTCAATCGATTAATCGCTATTAACCGCATCTAAAAGTGTTTGTTTACATAATATATGTTTATGTACTGTGTATATTTACTATGTGTATATATAAATAAAAACATTTAGTATATACTAAGAAAACGTTTACTTATGTATATACATATACATTTATATATTCTTATATTTGATATTATTTGTAAATATATTTAATATATATATATATATATATATATAAATAAAAATTGTCAAATATATACATGCCTGTGTTTGTATTTATATATACACATTATAAATATACACAGTAGACACACATATATTATGTAAACAAAAACTTTTATTTTGCATTAATTGCGATTCATCGTTTGACAGCACTAAAATAAATTTAACAGACTGATGTTGAACAGATGGACAAAAGTTACCACAGAGCTGCCACACACATTGTCTGTGATTGTGTTGCTCAGCATTTTAGCTTTCATAAGACTTGTCATGGGAAACAACAAACACTCAAACCCTCTTGTTATGTTAAACTCGTGTAATTATTCTGCTGTTAAATTAATTAGCTCAGATAAAATTGTAAACAAACACAATATATAAACTAAAGCGCTGATGAAAACTCTAGGCAGCTACTGTGTCACACAGCGGGCTGCAGGCCGTGTGCCAGAGAACAGTTTACGACCTTCACAGCACTTTTGTCAGGGAGAAAGAATAAATCACACATGGCAAAGAAGTTCCTTCAATGCTTTTCTCTGACCACCCCCTTCCCTTTTACTTTTTAGGACTGTCCCTCTATTTCCTCTCTTGTCCTTTCTCCTCTTTCCCACCTTACATTTTGCCACTCACTCTTGCAGAAGTTGGAAGACAGGTATGATCAATTCTCAGGCGTCTCCTGTTCTGAGTCGGCCTCCCTCTCTCCCATTGCCCTGATCTATGGCTGTGTCAGCGCAGTCTGAAGGTGTAAAAGGCAACAGAGCAGCACTAATGAATTGAACTAGAGCGCAGCTGCTTTTAAGCAGAGAGAGGAGCTCTTCTGATTTACACACAGGGACAGGAAGAGGAGGACATAAAGACCGGCACTCCTCTGTAGACTTGGTGGCTTTTACTGCAGCGAACGGAACTGTATTTTCCAGCACAGACAGGATTACTGTGACCCACCTGACCACTAAAGTGATGGTACAGTTTGCAGATGTTTATGATGGCAAATTTGGGTAACACTTTAAAACACTTATTCACTATTGACTTCTCCCTTAATAAATTCCAAATCTACTGCTTATTAATAGTCAGTATGGTAGTTGTTAAGTTTACGTCTTAGGAAGGATTAGGGATGTAGAATAAGATCATGTAGAATAAGACTAAATGTGCTTAATTACTGCTAATATACAACTAATATACTAGTAATATGCATGCTAATAAGCAACTAGTTAAGAGACCCTAAAATAAAGTGTTATTTTGTTCCAGATTTGATATTCTGTAACAATTCTCACTATTAACTAGTTGCTTATAAATTGCCTCTTATTAACATATTGGCTGCTTATTAGTACACAAGACTCACTGACTCATACAGTTTACTTTTATATATATTTTCACTCATTTTTAGATGACACTTGCCCATCTAACTACTAAAGCGATGGTTTTGCAAGTGTGCAAACACAGTTTGCAAGTGTGTTTATGATGACAATATTTCCCTAAATCTGAATGTTCTGCAACAAAAAAACAAAAAAAAAACAAAGCATATTAAGTACATTAAGTACAGTCCACAATTCTAAAACATTATTTTATTTATTTATTTATTTTTAACTAGGTCAGTTTATTTACTCAGTGGGATGTCAAACATGGCATTCAGAAGTACTTTGTGTTAAAATAAATTCATATACAGCAAATATTTTATGCTTCTTTGACATTTATTTACAAGATAACAGTACAGCAGCATATTGAGAAAAAAACACTGAGAAAAAATGTATGGTTTGTGAAAACACACTATATTGTGAATCTAAAACCTCTAGTTATTGAAATCTCCACACCTACAACTACTTAGAAACACACAGTGTCATCGCTGCGACCGCACGATACCCAGCAGGCTTTGCCGTGAGTGCTTCCAGCAATACTAATAACATTAAGACTATCAGCCGCCCCTCTTATCTTAAGACCATCTTTAATTTCCTCTTTGCTTGTATTCAGAGCAGGCAACCAGCCACAATTGCCCGTGCCTGCAGAGAGAGAAAATGACAAGTTGCGATTTTTTCCGTATTTTATGTGGCGCGAGTTGTTTTGTGAGCGCAGTGGGCTTTGCTCTGGAATAAGCCTTCATGGTCGAGGCTCCTTTCATGTGGCATCTTCAAAGCCCAGCGAGGGGAGTGTTTATTTAAATCTTTTACTGCAAACGTGCTAGTATCTGAAGGTGGCGATACAAGATTAACAACTTATTTCAAAGTCATGCCACAATTATTTTCCTTTTTCCTCATCCGCCAAACGATTTGCATTGTTTGTTGGTAATCCCTGAAGCGAGTCATATTGATATATTTGTGCAACACTTTGCAGACTCTATTAATCAAGTGTGAATAATTGATAAACCATGTTGGGGAAACAATGACACTTCCTCTTTATAGCAAACTAATGATCCTCATTTCATAAAGAGAGAGAGAGAGAGCGAGAGGATGGAGACGGGGCTGAAACTGCCAAATAGGTACATTTTAAACAACTGACTTTTGCTAGTGCCAAGATGTTTTTTCTACATCAGATTGCACTAAGCAAGGAAACAAGAGAATGAACAGGAAAAACATGATGACTGACAATTTCAGGCAGAATAACAGAACATAACTGGACTCTTTTATGTAACATTGTGCACTGTGAATTAAACGTAAATGACAGTTAGTTCTAAAACCCATCTGTTTCACTTCACAAAACTCAAGAGAAAAGGAGAAAGACAATGAGTGTTTCCACAAGACAAGTAATAGAGAGAAAAGAAATGCAACGTCAGCTTAAATGTGAGCTGAACTAAAGATACTTCCGATAGTTGACAAGTTTCTCCAAAGAGAAGTAGAGTACGTACCTATGAGGACAAAGACACGTGGGGGAAAAAGAGGAAAATCATGGCAGTCTTGAAAAGGACAAAATGTTCTTTTATTAATTTTTTCCCTGGTAGCCAAGAAAAACAAGAGAAAGACAGAACAAGTGGAAGTGCAAAAAAAGGACAAAATATTCATCAATAATTGAACAGTGAAGTCTCTTGAGTTTTGCGCTGTCATATGTAGACGTGTCAACTCAGACAGACTAAACCCAGGAGAGACGCGAGAAAGAGACACGCACAGGCACACATGCCCGCTCGCACCTCATTTAGATACTGCTAACAATTAGACGGCTCAATCAATAAACAATACTGTCCTGTTCTGATGCATTAACAGATGGCAAACATGGAACCAAGCCTCTGGAAAGTCCTCTAAAGTTAAATGCACTTTTAAAAGTTTGGCTTCCCTGAGGGCCAGAAGCTATCCTCTCGAAACTGTGATTCATATACCCACCTTAAGTCGACTTTCCGTGCGATATGATTTATGTCTGAGAGACCCCCAAAGGCACCTTGAAGTTCAAAAGACTTGACATACAATTAAATGCAAGCAATGCCTGGAAGATATTTAGGTTTTTTTTGTGGGAGGTTAAAATAAACTCCAGAGTGATAATGATGTAATAATGATCCAAGGAGAGTGGATTATTGACTTTGCTTTGCAAACAAAGATGAAAAGCAGTGATCGATGGATAAAAATCTTTCATCTGCGTAAGTAAATGTATCGCCTAAAGTTACTTTAGATCTTGAAAATTGGAAAGGCTGCATTACTCAGCCTGGATGAGCATGTGAGCCCTATTTACTATAAAGTAAGCCATTAAATCAATGTGAAGGTTTCCAAAATACTGTAGAGATTACAGGTAAACCTGGAGCAGCACCAGCTGGAAACTGTATACTGCTGCTTATTGTTTAATTCTCCAGATCTCTGAATACTTATTTAATGCCAGTGACTTAATTAAATATCAGTGCAGTCAGTGAATACAAATCCATTTTTTGAAACAAATCTCCAGTACACTACAAATCTAAGCTAGGGTAAATATATGATTTCAAAAAAACTAGGGATGTATATTTTAACCGCTCAAGTACTCAACAGATAAATCAATCAATGTGTTTTAATAATCATGCAGGGATTTGTTCGGATACAGTTGTGAAAAGTTCTGAAACTTAATCAAGTCAAGCACTTATTGTATTCTCAAGATTGATCACACTTCCAAGTATTTGTTCCGAAGCGCACACACATTTGTAAAGACTGCAATAGCAATCACAACCTTATCTATTAAAGCCTTATTCCACCTGTAGTTAGAGACCACCCTGGCTATTATGAAAGGCCTCCATCTATCAAAGCTGATCCATCAGAATCAATAAGGTTCAATACCGTCCTCTTCACAAAGAACACTGTGGCAGGTGTAAGGACACATATGGAGATAACAAATGAGACTATTGAAAACAGAAAGATATAATAAGGTGAGCTGTGTTATAGTCTACTCCAAGGTTGCTTCTACATCTTATCTAAACACTATTTTCATTGCAAGTGTGGGTATTATAACGCATTATATATATATATATATATATATATATATATAAATTTTTTCATTATCTTTTTATTTTTTTTGGAGAAAAAGAGACATACTTTCAGTAAGCAATATTACTTTCACAACATAAAGTTAAAATCAAATAACTTATGTTGTAGACTAGATTTAGCCAGTTTAGCCACTCTGTCAAAACAGTCCCAAAAGAAACAGTAAAATAAGTATTTTCCTGTCACCAAGAAATAGCAATTTCCTTTCACTGCTCTATGCATTCTAATATCGCATTGCTTCAGCTTCAAGAGTTTTACCAGAACATGACTGTTTTTTTACAAGTCAGAATCTTGTATGAAACAACTGTTATAAAATAATATAATTTGATAGAATAGGGTTAAACAGATTATAATATTATTGATTCCTAATCTTCTTTCAATTATTCTGGTTTGTAATGGTCTAAGCAAGTGTTTAAAGTCGAAGACTAAGAAAGTATGTAAATAAATGAATAAATGAATAACTAATCAGCAAAGGATTTAAGGACACGCTCACTGCTGGTGAAGACTCAGGCATGCATATGTCTCTCCATGTTTTCTGCCTGATGGTGTCCTCAGAGAATAGCCTATAACACGTGCAAACATTACTTCACAAATGATTCACCGCTTTCTCTTTGACTCAGAGCAGGTCTGCGCTAAAGGGACAGTCGCAAAAATATTTTCATATTTCCCAGACAGGCTGGAGGAAGTCAGAGTGATATTTTTTAGCGTTTTTATTGCACGTTTCCTCACAGAGCCATTCAGACCCTTAGCACATCTGCACTGAAATGACAAACCCCCCAAAATTGTGACGAAAATAGAATGAAAAAGCAAACTGTACATGCACAACAAACAGAAAGACAGAGTGAGGAAAGACAGCCTAGTCTCACAGCAATTCGTACATATTTTACGAGGTGGCTAATTCGTACAAATTCATAAGACCGCACTCGAATTCATACAATTTTTGCTAAATCATACGTATTTTACGAGTTGCCAATTCGTATGAATTTGTACGAATGACCTACACCTAACCACGCCCCTAAACCTACCCGTCGCTAGGGTTTAGACAAATCGTACAAAATCAAACTAATTAGTATGAATTTGCCACAAGGTACGAATACGTACAAATTGGTCATGTGTTGGAAAAGAACTGTGATTAATCAAAGAGAAGCAGAAAAAAAATCTAATCCCCCAAAAACAAAACATTAAAAGAGAACCAAAGTGGGATGTATGTACAAAAGAAATAGGGAGAGAACAAAAAAGAATGTGTGTTAGGAAGGTATAACAAAACACAGTAAAACTGTCAGTAAAACTGTCAGTTTAAGGTATACATGAGAAAAGTGTTACCTACACTTTTAAAGAAAGTGTAACAGAAAGCAATGGGAACTGGTTCATTTACAGTTGTGTCTAATGTGAGAGAGCTAATGCTATTTTGCATTTTCTAATTGAATTAGGAGTGTCAATTAAATGCATTGATTTGGTGCAATTAATTATAAAAAATAGCATGACAGAAATAACGGTATTCATTTACCCCCTTACCCATATGTAAAATCTTTTAATAAATAATTTGCATACCACAACCCAATAAAAGCATTTTTATACAAAATTCAGCTTTGCCATCACAGAAATAAATTCAATAGTCAGTCTGGGATGGCAAGAACTGGCCGTCACTTGCATACATCGAACAACACTGACACACAGAGGGTGTGTGTGTGTGTGTGTGTGTTGGGGGTAATATCTCTTGCAACTGTTGCGCTGACGTGGTTTGATTGCATAAAATTGATGTCCAATTCCTTGGTAAACCTCATCATCATGCACCCCGATCACAATCACCACAAACATCATGGCCGTTCTGCTATAATCACATCCCTGATTGTGGTAATCTGCGGTTTTCTCTAATGCAGTTAGATCACTCAGTTACGGAACAGATGATGCTATATAGCAGCATCAGTTTTAGGTGCCGACCCGGCAGCAGCCCTTGTTGCTGTTCTTCTTTCAATAATTGTTTTCGATTCCTCTGCTTCTTGTCATTATAAGCTGAAATGCCTCCAGCAGACAGTGATTGGCTGAGTAAAAACTGCGCAGACAGGGAATTTCAGTGGCATCTGAGCTAGACATAAAGTAGAGAGTAAAGTGCTGAGCATCAGGCTAAAATTTAGCAGTGGAGTTATGTATGTAACAAAAAGTGCAGAGTTTTCATGTTAAGAAAAACCTACAAAAAAAGACCCAAATACAGAAGCAGATTTTCATGATCTCCTGAGTCCTAACAAACTTGGTTCAGTAAGATCAGGGAATGTTTCAAGTTGATGTGTGTCGCTTTTTCAATGTTAAAATCTTTTTATAGCATTTTTGTGATGAGACAGCTGCAGCAAGCCATTCGTAGGCTGACTTTCCCAAGAACTGTAAACAATGTGGCCCTACGGAGCTGTCAATATTCAAACAGCGGCAGATGCAGGAAGACCTTTTTGGAAATATTTTTGTGATTCTGCTTCGTGTGGTGGAAATTCTACACTGTACAACAAAAACACAATTTTCTTTTCTTCTTTTCAGACTCTTTGGCTTCATGATGGAAAACATAATTGATCAATTTATTTTTTAACCAGCACCATTTAAAATGTCAGAAGAGCATGGGTAGATGCAGCATATTAATGAACAAAAATTTAAATGAGTATTCACAGATTTGGCAGACTAAAATGAAAGCAGAAAAATATATATAAATCAAGCTTGTGAGCCAGTTGAGTTTTAGTATTTAATTTCCTTTGGGTGTCAGATAAAATGCTTGGAATTACACAGTCATTCTTGGCTCCCATTAGCATTAGGTAGATAGATGGAGGATGGCTGGATGGCTGGATAGATAGATAGATAGATAGAGGGCTGCAAATCTGTTAAAAAATATATTTTCAGGGAAAAAAAGATAATTATTTCTTCCCTCCTGTCTTTTTTCTTTTGTATCTATCTACCTTCTTTCCTTACTTCCTTCCTTTCATCCCACCTTCTCTGATCCTGGTGACTTCAAAACAGACAGAATTGGCTGCTGGGTGGTGGACGTGGGTAAGAGAAATAAACAAAGCTGCTCTCTGGCCCATGTGCAGGCGGAGAAGAATGAAGGAGAGGAAGAGAAACCTGCAGGGACACAAGAGAAAGCACATGTGCACGAGAGAGAGAGAGAGACGAATGGAGAGGTACCGAACCAAGGAAGTGAAAGTCAGAAAGAGACGCAGGCCTCCAGGCGATGCTTGTTCCTTATCCAAAAGAAAGACGAAGAACAAAATGGAAGGATGATGTGAGAAGAAAGAGCTGGTGGGTGTGCTGAGGGTGGAGGTCTGGGAAGGCACGTGGTGGGACATCCTCAGGAGAGATATGTGATAAACACCAAGAGTAGATCACGCACTGACATTTTGGCTTTGACCTTCACAACCTCCACCCAACGCTCGTATGTGATGTTGTTTTCCTATCCCTCCTCCTCATCTTCCTCCAGTCTTGGCTTTAGATAAGCTCATGCCCAAGAAATTAACACAAAAAAGCATTAAAAATACAAATGAAAGCCAAATATCAGTTTATATCTGCTAGCAAAAACACAAAAGATGTTTCATAAAAGCTCACCATTACTCCAGTCTTCTCCAACCAGAGGCTACGTGGACAGTAAGATAAGCCTTCTCCCATGTCTGCACTAATGGGCAGTGAAACATCAGGCCAGATTCATTACAATTCATGCCAATCTTGGCACATATGAGTGGACCTGTAATCACGGGGAGCAGAGAAGGGAATCGAAAAAAAAAAAAATAAAACAAAAAACACAATCTATTCCATATTCTGTAGCCAGGACTGTGTCTGTACGGGGCCAAATAGACAGATTAGAGTAGCAAAATAAATAGAAGCTTGTGTATGATGAGAGCCCATCGATCTCCACATAAAAATAACAACATCTCAGCTCTGCGCCTGACACTGGAGGGCCGAACAGCTGATGAAAATCAATATGGTGGTTCAGGGATTGACCACAAGAACGACACAGTGTGTTCGATGGAGAAAGAGTGATGCAGCGCTTATGATAATCTATCAGCAGCGAAACACACACACTTTCAAGTGTGACAAGAGTTTTAAAATAAGAAGATACACAGAAATATTTGGTTCGTTTTGAAGCATAGCAGCTGGTTTGAGATGGTTTGAGCTGGTCCTTAGTTGGTCAGGAGCTGTTTAAGCTGGTCAAGTGCTGGTCCTAAGCTCCTGCTCATGACCAAGCTTCAAAACATACCTTAACAATATATACTGTTTTTTTTTTCTTCTTCAACAGGGAATGGTAAATAGTACATCAAAATTGCAGACAAGCAGGAATTGGTTCCCATGCACATATACCAACGTTAGGATAGATAGATAGATACAAACATACAAACATTCCCAAAACATTATTTTTGGTGTGTTACAACCTTAAAATTACTTAAACTGAATGTTAAATAATGGCTATTTTTAGATTTATGTTTTTAATAACCGTAAATGAACCTTCCCACAAAAAGAGTTCACCGGAAAATTCCAGATAAGTCTTGGAGGGTGTCATTTTGGAGACAGGGAGCAGTGGTGGAAGTCTGGTGGAAGCTAGGAAACGGCTAGTAATTGAATATAGCACCTTTTCCTATTAGGGCATATTCACTTGCTGTGTTCAAACAAGCCATGTACAAAGACAACATGGTAGACCCAACATACAGCATCACAGCCGGATCCCCTGATCTTAAAGAGTTCAGAGAGACAGAGACCCCTGTCTGCCAATGAGCTTGGTAATTAGCACCACATGGAAGGAGGATGACCTTTCTATGCTGCAGGGCTGTCTGGATTTCAAGGTAAAACAAGCAGTGAGCCATCACAAAGTGTTTATCAGGACATTTATTCTTAGACCGCTCTTAAAGGTTACAAAACTGAGCCGTCAAACAGCATGTTCATCACTTTCCTCCCTAAAACCAAACTGTGAGCAAGGAGAAGTGCCACAAATAAAGACTCTTCATGAGATCAGGGAATGGAAATGTGGGATTGGTGTAGAGGAAGTGTAGCCAAACATCATAATCATACAAGCTTGCTTAAAGGTTGGAGTGATTTTGCAACGTTAGCTAGGACTGCCATGCTGCTGCATGCAAATACAGAAGATTTTCTTTATGTTACACTATGTTTTTTTTATGCTATAATTGTTCTCTAGTAACTTTCTCAGAACATTTGCAGAGGCTAGAAAACAATGACTGATATGTGTTGCAGATAACAAGCTGTAACCTAATACTTAGACATCAATTTTCAAGAGGTTTTGCTGTCTTTTAGTTTAAATGTCTAACAAGGGGTACTGTATGAAACGGATATGCTAGTAAACTTAAACACTGCATCACCTCTGAGAGAAGGTTATTCCAATCAATAATAAATGAAAAAAACGGAAAGGTGCATTTGGAGATGGAAAAAGTAGTATAATCGACTTTGGCCAGATGTGAGCTAAAAACCCTCCTAAGTACTTCTGGTTCTCCCCAAGATGCTTGAGGCAAGCTTTTGAGAACTACTGCCTGAGGTACAACATGGTGTTAAACTAACCTTTGGTTAAAGGTCTTGAAAATACTATGTAGGAACAAAGCTCATGTTGCTTGTCCAGGTTTATCAAAGGTGAATATAATCAAAGTCAACCAAGTCAATTTTCAAGCATGTCAAGGCCCTGTTTCTTCCTGGCTCTGTTAAAGATAGCCTACGGATCAAATAGGATTTGAAACATCTACTTGTATCTACATTTCTGACACTGCATTAATTTCATTCTCTCCCTCTTTTTCTCTTGAAATATTTATAACGCTAAGCCAGCTAGCTAAAGGCTTCAAACCAATAATCTAAGGGTCTTATGGTTGCTGTGGCATGTTCCTCACCCAGGGGCTGTGGATATAACCACTCTGACATGTAAGAAATATGAATGATGCACAGCTTGTGAGATCCATTTCAGTGGCAGAGTCGGCGGCCTGAGAGATCTGTGAGCGCTAACAGGCTAAATCACACCCTGATGAGAGCAAGAAACAAGCTGACACACATTAAAGTATTACACTACAAAGACAGCATCAATTACCAAAGGCCTCACCCAAAGACCTTAAAGCCCCCAACACAAGAGCTGCTCACCACCCCTACGGCACTAATCAGGCTTTAATCAGACCTTAACTAATTACTGTTCCATCAGTGTATATCGTAAGGAGCAGCTAACAGCCTATCTCCCCATTACATTTAAATAGGTCTGTTTTGGATACTATAACTCCGAACAATTTAAGGGCTGAAAACTCCTTACAGAACAAAAGAGGTTCATTAAGGATGAAGGCAAGTGATGATCTGCAAGGGGAAAGGAATAGTCACAGGACACTGAAGTTTGTTATTGCTCAATGTCATTCTAACAGCAAGAGGCTCCTTTTCAATTCATGAGTGTGAATTTGAGCTGAATTGGCCACAGAAGAAGTTAAATTGGAATCTGAATTGGAATGACAGGAAGAGGAATCTATCTCTTTAAATCTTCAACTACTGTGCACCCTAGTTAGCCTTGGCCTTGTATGCAAGAAGGGAACTGTGAGAGGACAGGGATTAAGTAAGTTTGAGCAAAGTCTTAAACTGGAAAGCATTCTGGTCCCAGCTCATATTTGGCTTTCTTCTCATAATACCCCCCTCTAAAACTTCAAGGGGTCTGACACGGCAAGCAATCTACCTGGGGAGAGACCCCGGAAGATCAAAGGTCTCTTCAACATACGAGGGCTCCGTCTCGGAGCATACGAGCTGAGTATTCAGGGCAGAATACCACAGAAACCTGGGGAGCTATGGCACTTCCCCAGCTCCCAGCACTCATTCCAGAAACACTATAGAGAGGCTAATACAGAGCTACCAGTAGAGAATGAGGAAGGATGGAGGGAAAAGACAGAGATAGATGGAGGGAGGAGATGAATAGAGAGAGGGAGAAGAGTAAATCAAGGTATGGTAGGGAGCATCAAAGCTTGTTTTTAGATGCTCCGGAAAGTTCTTCCAATAAACTTTTAATGTAGACTCTACCCAGATTCAGTTCTTGAATGAAATCCAGTAATGAGGTTTTTCATTTATGGATCTTTTCCACTAAGCAGTACAGTTAAGTACGGTACACACTTATTTCCATTTGCATTGTCAGGAACTGTAAACCTTTCTGTACCCCATTTTTGGGACCCTTCTGTTGAGGTACCTAGCATTGTACTCTGGTATCTAAAGGGTAGAGCTAGCCACACTGCATTTTATATATATATATATATATATATTTTTTTTTTTATTTATTTATTTTTTTTTTTAATGTTTCTTATTTTTATATTTTCACACACACAATGTTGCGGTTTCTTTTTATGCAAGAATGGTGTTAATTACTTCTTTCCGGAAAACATCATGCCAATCAAGTTAGGGTACTATTGGATCCTGTCCTCCAACAAAAAACTTAAGTACCTTATTACGACCTATATTTACATTTTAAAGGTAAGCTTCTCTAGTGGGCTAGAAATGACGTATGATTGTCATTACCGATCAAAATGCATGTTTTGTTTAAATGCAGTGTGTGGACACATGCATTCTCTGGGTTCAAACCCATGATTGCATAATCACGTCTCATCTTATAACACATCGCTCTACAAACTGAGCTACATGAACCCCAAATTGTAGAATACGCTCTGATCAAGTGTTCCGCACGAGTCTTAAAAGGTGAAGCCATCGCGTCTCGATCACTCCCAGGTGACTGGCTGCAGTATAGGTCATAAACCCCGCCCTCTCCATGTAATCTAATGGGACGTGAGACAAACCAAATAATCAAACTACTCCACCTCACAATCTCTACCAAGCAGACTCTGGCTCCAAATGATGTCATTTTCACAAGATGTCAGCGGCTATACTGAGAATGTTTTGGCTTCACTTTCTATAGTGGAAGGAAGCGGAGTCGTGTCGTCCATCTTTTTTACAGTCTATGGCTCTGATGGGTCGTATTTGTACAAATTACCTATATGGGCGTATTGGTTGGAGGACAGGTTGTACTTTTGGCAGTGAATTTAACTGAGAATGACTCAAAGAAATTTGCATAAAACTGTTGAATGGTAAAGAAAAGTTGTCAAATCTAAGTTAAATTAAAAAAAAAGAAAAATATGCCTCACAGAAGGAATGATACAGAGAACTAGCATGATAACTACAATGATAGATGGAGCTTCACACAGATCTATATACAGAACAACTGACAGACATATGATAGGCCAATATACAGAACAGTAGAACTAGAACTAGAGAGAACGACAAACAAAATGATCTAAGGGTAAAACGAGATAGAACTGACATACAGATAGACACTACTACCTCCTGTGTTGTGTGGTCAGTTTTCATTTAAATGCCATGACAACAACCTTGCCACTAATGATACAACCAGCCTATCTTTTAGCACTGTTGCTGTCAATCCAGAGTTGCTGGCATTCCTCAACAAGCAATTACAGGAACATGTTCACTTTACAATTTTGCACATTATGTCAGAGGCCATCCAGCCCAATCTAACTTTTGCCTAGGTAAACTTTTCTCCGACAACTTCCTGACCTCTCCCAGGCTAAAAAAGAAAAAGCCGGCCGAAGGGAAACGAAGCTTTACGGTAGCAGACACCTGGAGCGGGGTCACGTCCCTCACCTTCCATACTTCAGAGATGCACTGCGGCAGCTCACTCGATTCTAATGACATTACCGAAGTGGTTTTGGCCATGCTGTGTGCCTCTGACATTTAAATTGCATCGGCGTGGCGCGGAATGAGACGAGCTATGGGCAGTATTGACTTCTCTGCAGCTGAGGAAGCTTCGTTTAAAATTGAAGAGATCTCAGACTCTGCATGGTCAGGATAGATTCATACGTGCCATTTCCACCACACAAGGAGAACACTGACACTACAGTTGCCACTTTGTAATCAAGCTGATTAATTATTATTAGGCCTGGAGGCAGGACAACATGTAAAGTAATCAAACATGGGCAAAATTGCAAGTGCCTGATATTTACAGAGGCCAGTGATAATTATTCTTTTCTCTTTCTCTTAGCTTTTCTCCCCAGATTGTTCACCACAGGCAAGGAATGTCACAGTAAGCGCTGATTTATAGATGCTATTATTTTACCCGTCCAAAGGATACTTGTAATGGCCACTATTAGTCAGTTATAGGTGTGTTTTAATGGCCTGATGTGGTTAAGCTGAATTCTCGGCTGTGCGCTGGGGTCTATGAAGATGCGATGGCATCCACCGCAGTGTAATAACAGAGCAGCAGCCGGAGGGCTAGGTTTGACTGCGCCTGCACCGAGAGCAAAATGCCATAAAAACAGCAGTTTACCAGCAGGGCCGTGTGTAAACATTCATTCTCCTTAACTCGCACACACATACATATACGTTCAAAGAGACGCACACAGTGTGATTGAGAGCTGCAATTTTTATCTGCTCTCTGTTTTTCACTTCTCCGAATCTAAATATATGAGCAGCTATGCGCAAACCTGGAGGCATCGTAACTGCGGTGTGTTCAGGCAAATGCTAATATTTACTTGTGTTTATATCTGCAGGATAAGCTATTACCAGGGGTTGTGTAGTTCGCAATTGGAAATGGTAACAAAGTATTTTTCTATTTTATTTTGGTAAACTTTTATAGTTTTACTCCAATATGTTCCAAAGGATAATATATCTTGCTTGTGAAGAAATAAATCAACCATCAAGCCAGTTCAAATTATCATGCCAAAACATGATGAGACAGCTAATACCATATGGATGCAAAATCTCTGAGTAAAAACTATTCATAATTTACCTGTATATTATGTTAAAGCTTGTTTAAAAAATACCAACATGTAAAATCGATAACACTTTATTTTACGGTTACACCCATTAGTTAGGGTTAGGGTTAGGGTAACACTTTATTATACCGTTACATTTATTAATAACGCAATATATAGCATAAGAAGAAAAGAATGCATTATTTTATTTACACTCATATAATTTTTATCATTTAAATGTATATTATTTTATTTTATTTCTTGATAAGGCTTAATGAGAAGTGTAAAAATATAAAAAAAGCGCATATTTTATTTAATAATTTTAATTATACATATATAATTTATATTTATAAAAAAAATAAATAAATCAATAAATACATTTAAAGTAAATCCATGTATTTCAATAAAACAAGCATTAAAATATTCAATAAAAAATCCCAAAGGTGCAAGATGGCAATTCCATAGTTTAAAGGTCGTACTGGTTTAATTAACCTGGATATATATAGTATATTGTTGCTATGGGTGATGTGAATATTAGGATGCCGCGATTAACCAATCAGAATCAAATATTCCAGAAAACCTCGTAATAAACCTGACTGATGATCAATGGCAGAATAATGATGTTAGACTGAGCTCTAACCCATCTTAGGTTCAAATGAAACACATGCTACTTTACCTCAAGTGCAAAACGTTCCTCCACCACCGCTCGTAAGTCCTACAGCAGGTACACATGCACACAGGTACACACACACTCATACACACACCACTCCAAAGATCTAGCTATGACAATTCTAGACCAAAACACTTGAATGATGAGCAAAATGAGAAAAAGAGGGACGTTAAGTGCTCATTAAAGTATCTACAGGGTGAGACAGACAGTGGGAACTCAGCACACTATGTGTTGCCGGAATCTGAGAGCGAGATAATTGGCCATTATGACAGTGGACGGCATGTCATTACCTTTTCATTAGCTGGCCTCCTCTCTTCCCAGGATTGCCCTGCACTACTGAGCAAGAAAAAGACGCCATTAACGTAATGTGGAATTAAGAGAGGCGAAGAAGAGCAGGACGGATAGGGCAGGCACATGCAGGCGCACACACTCTACTCGCATACCCATCATTCTCTCCTTAAATGGAGCTGAGAGAGCGAGAGCAGAGTGACACCAATTTAAAATCTGCAGCGATCAAATGAGGAGAGGGATGGAGAAGGCACATGTGTGGGTGGATTTGTGTATTCATATCAGTGTATACGTGTGTCTGTTTTCACACAGACATTCTTACAAGCGCATCTCTCTCTGAAAATGCCATATGATGGAGTGAAACACAGCAGAACCCCTGGGAAATAGATAAAGAGGTGCACAAACAGATAAAGTTATGAGTTTTATGGGAAGGTTCAAAGACAGGCTGCTACAGCATTGTCAAAACTCATCTACACCGACTTGGATCATGTATGTCAAGTCAATTTCCAAAACATTACTCACCAAAAGCATTTTCCAACCGACGCTCCAGAAGATACAGCGAAATATGGGGTTCGGTTACACAACGAATACTCGCTCAAGTTGTCTTTTAGCAAACGCGCTTTATCTAAACTGACTTACAGTACACTAATTGCAAGGAACGTCCCACTAGAGCAATCTAAGGTTGAAGACCTTGTTGAAAAGCACTAAAGTACAAGGAATTCAGCTACTAATTCAGCTTAATTTTTGGCTTCCTCCTATCTGAGATCAAATCAGCTATCATTGCATTCACAATTCATATTGCTAGAATCATACATAGCCTATGAAATACATACAAATGCTGCAAACAATTAGTGCTGTGCTGTCAAAATTAGCATGCTAACACAAGTGATTACTTTTTTCAAAATATTTCTTGCAGTTAATGCAGCTAAGTTTGGTCACCCCACTCACAGCTGTCTCTAATTAGTACTTTTTTTTTTCATTAATTGATAGCGCTAATATAAATACATATATACATACACACACATGTACTACAGTATGTGTCAATTCTCTAGCATGTTTACTAGCAAGTTTTGCATGGCAGAAGCGCTGATCAGCAACATTTGCTAATGTAGCATCTAGGTTTTCCGTCTCCAGTCAGATTTCTACCCACATCCTGTTCACACATTCCTTAGAACATCTCCCTAAACATCTTTATAAATAACCCTTTAATGCAATTGATTGCTTTTTGTCATGGCCAGGGGAGGCTTCTTATGGTTTGCTGGTGGAATAAACAATCAGTAGCACTCATTGTGTTTAGTAAATCATGTGACTGTGAGGAGAATCATTAGGTTGTTCTGAATTAATGGGCACTGGTGAAGATGCTTATTGGGGGACTAGATTAGACTGGAGTCAACACAGTCAAATTATAGCCCGATTATAGATTCAGTTTGGACAGGAAGTGTGCAGCAAAGGCTCAGAGCTGAGAGACGTACGGCTATGTTTAATTGGTCCCTGATGCAAACTGACTTTAGGAAACGAAGAAAAGGAAGGAAGTGTGAAAGAAACAAGGGAAAAGAGAGGAAGACAGAAAAGAGAGAGGTCTCCAAACTAGAAGAAAACAACAAAAAGAAGCCAGGGGGAAGAGTGCGGGTGAGCATGATTCCTCTCTAATGTCTTCTGCTGTAGCTCCCTGCAATCGATTCTTCCAGTCTATTACTTTCAACTCACTCTCACTTGCTCCATCCCTTTTTCTCTTTCTCTTCATTTTTGGGTCTCTTGCTTTGCTTTTATAAAGATCACAATCAGTGTGGTTGTTTTGGGTGAAGTGTCTGAGAGGGGGGAAAAAAATAAGAGCGAGACAAAGGGATGACACGGAGAAGAGCAAATGCACTTGCAAGACCTTACAGATTCAATTACATGTTTTGTGGAGATTCTCAAAACATCTACAAGGTCATTGTGAAAGTAACAAGAGCAATGCAGCTCAAAGATGTTGACAACATCAATCTATGAATAAGATTTGGAAAGTGATCCCAAAACAGAACTGGTCTCTGATTCTTATAATGTTCCGAACACAACAAACTCAAGCAGAAAACACATGCCTTGTTGCTAGGAGATGAGTGAAAAACGAAAACAGTGTTTTTTAAAAATCTGTTCAAAATATCAAACATGTTTGATATTTGATACATATCCAGAAGGGCCTTAACAGATGGGGATTTTAAAATGTTATTTTGTTCACCAGTGTTCAGTTTAATTCAGATTCATTAATTGATTTGTTTGGTGACTCTTTCTGAACATAGGTCTACACCAGTATGCACTGGCCATTGAATATGTCTTTAAATATTATGGGACACGGCATTACTCAGAAGATTCTTTCATGACTGAAACAGACCTAATTTAAAATACACATTTAATTTTAAAAGGATGGCATGCAGGTCCATATTGCATTGTTCCCCACACCTTCTTTTAAAAGAAACTTGGAATAATTACTGTTTTGATTAGTGTATGATTTTTTATTTTTTCATTTTACAAAAATTAATCAATTAATTCCAATTCATTCATTTGGTGACTTTACTAGAGGTTATATCAATACATCATTATACCAATGAGTGTCTTTTGACACCATCATACCATCATAAATTACAGCCCATTTTGCACCATTTATTGCAAGATCTCACCTTGAAAATTTTAAGGATTTTTTCAATGCAAGATTTTATATATATATATATATATATACACACAAGAAACCGTGATCATGAAAGGTTAAAACAACTGCAATTTCTGTCCACGTACAGACAGATTGCGAGCATGACAGGTTTCAAACACATCTCAAACTTTAACAGACCACCCAAGGTCACAGTGGCCTCGGGTGATGCAGGTGTGCTGTTTAGAAATTTAAAGAGTAAACTAAACACGGACGTCTCTTCCTGCATTCGGTTTCCTTTGAAGCGTGCTACTGATGAAACCCCCTCTCCCTCTTGCATGCACACCGACTTACACCTCTTACCAATCTGACAGCTGCGCAGAACAGAGTGAGCTACTACCGATGGCTATTTGACATGGAAGGCAACCTCATCACTCAGTAGTAAAAACTCTTATAAAATATGCATGATGAGCACTGCGGTGATACAGCCAGGTAGCCTGGGTACAACACTCAAAGAGCAGACTTCTGGCAGAGAGAGAGAGAGAGAGAGAGAGAGATTATTATTATTATTATTATTATTATTAATGGTGACAGAAATCGTGCTAAATAAACTATACTTTGTTAAATATATTTATACATTTTACATCATAAAGGATTCTTTGTTACTTAATTTTTAATGCTATTTTTATATGATTAATCGCATCCAAAAAAAAAATTGTTTACATGATATATATGCGTGTACTGTGTATATTTATTATATATATATTAATACAAACACATTAATATATTTAAGAAAAATATGTTATGTTTATATATTAAATATATTTATATATATTATAAAAGATAAGAATATAAACAAATAAAATGTACAAACATATAAATATTTTCTAAATATATACTGTATGTGTGTGTTTATATATAATAAATATACATAGTACACATACATATATAATGTAAAAAAAACCTTTTATTTTGAATGTGATTAATCGTTTGACAGCAGTAGTATATATATATATATATATATATATACACACACACACACACACACACACACACACAATAGCGCAATGAGAGAGAAGCCAAGGGCTAAGTGAAAAGGCAGAACTTTGTAAATGTTGCAATTCCTTCCCTTGTCTGCTTTGATAATATACATAGTATAGATTCACAGTGTGGCTCCAGAGCTTTCTGAAGGCTAATTGGTTTATGGAGCACGACCTTTGGCCTGCACTGTTCAAACGATGCTATAGAAATGCATTCAAAACAATAATCATTGGCAAATTCCTTGGAGCGCTTGTATGAATAGATACAACCCATCCAAAGCACACGAATAGCACACTTACTATACATACAGTACAGTATGAAGCATGATTAGGCAGCATTCATGTTGTTTCATAGATGGTGAGATTGCAATCACTTGTGTCATTCTCAGGCAGCATTATCTGATGTTGCATAAAGGGTGAGAGAGAGAAAGAGATGAGGAATTGTGGATAACGATTTGTGAGTCAAGTGATAGCTGTTTTACTCTTCCAGTGTCATCCTGGGCCTTTGATTTCTATCGTTTCTGTTGCTGTACAGTGCTGTGAGTTAAAAAGTGTCTTTTTAAAGGTTTTCAATTTCTTCGCATTGCCAGAAAACACTTGCATGCTGCCAATGCGTGCGCAGTCAGGTGACACAGGGAACAAAGATTATGATGGTGGTCTCTTAGCATTAGCATGCACATTCCCAATTTCACTTCTGAATGAATAGTAATTTGCTCTCATTTGCATGTAAATCGCAGAACGGAATGGAATTATATGAGGGAGCGGAAGGAACAGCTAAAGCTGGAGACCGCACATTTTCTCTACAAGAGACACCCCGACAGGCTGCGACTCACCTCTCTTTCACTAATTGGAAAATAAAAGACTGCATTGACCTCGGGCGCATCGGCCACAGCAAGTCATTTTAATTTGTTAAAGCCAGATTATCATACTGCAGCCATCCGATGCCTCAATGCGCGACCATGAAAGTTTTCTTTTTTATTCACTTGGGTTTTCTCTCCCACAGGTCAGAAGTGTGTAAGAGAGAGCTGAAATGTGTGAAGAAAGGGCAGGACAGAGGGGAAACGTGAAGACAGAACAGAATGTTTTAGAAAGTGGGATATTAAAGTCTAATATGTGTGCGGAGAGAGACGGAACAATGGGAGGACAGAAAGTGAGACCTTGAGAGAAAGAAAGAGATTGAAATCTTGAGTGTGTGTATGTATGGTATCAAAGAGGAAGAGTGTATCACCTGGAACAGCGAAGAACAGGAACAAGTATATGTGATGTCAACCACTTAGCCCTGTTGAATCACGCTTTAGATGTTGGGCATTCAGGGGACTCCCTGCACTGCAGGAAGTTGTGCTAACTGCTTAAACTGCTACAGCTCAGGAGTCTCAGGCCCTACTGAGGTTCATAGATAGTTTCACTGTTGGGTTGGGGGGAGGGGGAGGGGCACAAAATGCATCTGAGGCTGCATACAAGCATAAAAAATGCATTAAGAAAGACTAAAGTGAGGCACAGAAGCATATGCACTCATACAAGAATCACCTGCGGGATGCTCAAAATGTGACCGCACAGAGACACATAAAGCAACTGTATGTAAGGTTTTACCTTGAAATATCAGTTTCAAAATCATTCTGATGGCATACCGACTTCTAATAAACGAGAATGCATAATATATTATCCAGTAGTCACCAATGTCAATAACAAAATACATCAGACTGAAAAATATGACACAAGAGGATATTTCTTTATAGCCTGCTAAAAAAATGTATTCCAAACAAACATACAGGAGAAAAAAATGATGTGTGCAAAGAGCCTTTTTTCTCTGCTATTCTCAATCTCAAATGAGTTCAAGAAGACAATGTGCTTCTGAGAAACATTTGCAATGCCACAGCAGGAGGCAACCTGAAATCTAATGCATACTACACTTTAAACCTACACTGAAGTTAAATGGACTATAAAGAAAATTAAGTACTTTTCATTGAGAAGAAAAACCGTGTACAGTGAGAAGAAAGTGTCTGTTTCTAGCTGGCTCTGCGTTGTGAGTGTGTTTTTGACAAAACCACCTGGTTTGTGCGGCTTTCCTGCTCTTTTACAAGCAGTGAGTCACAGAAGCGTGAAGCACCAGCAGATTTTTACAACGACACTGCTGACCATACATCAACATGCAGACGCAGCGAGCCTTTCACTGTATTCTGTGTGTGTGTGGATGTGTGTGTGAGAGAGAGAATGAAAAATACATGCACATAAGAGTGTGCCGCTCTCCTTCGCTGTTCACGGAACACAGAGCACATCCTATGAGTAGCCTCAAGAACATGTGTATGAAATGAGAAAGAAGATGGAACCATATTATATAGTGACACACTCATTATTTAAAGCAAGGCTATAGTTCTAATGAAATTCAAGTGTATGTGAGAATATGAGATCATGTGCTTATAAGTTAACATTTCACGGGCATAATCTGCAAAATATTTTGTATTATTTAGCATTGCATTTTTACTGTGCTGGAAAATCTACATAGCTGATATTTAAGCATCTCCCACCTTTTATGATATTTGTGTATGAGTGCCTTAGTTGTCCTTAGCGGCAAAGCTGGACCTCAGCTTCGCTGAGCCAGTGTGGTTGAGAACTCAAACATACAGAGCACACTGGGAAAAACCAAAGAACTTACAGTACCTGGAGGCTTTCTCTCAAAAACAGTGGGCAGATTCTTTGCTCGGTACAAACCTTGCACACAACTATCACAAAAAACATCTTGTAGATTCTTATGAGCAGAACCATATATTTTTGGGGGTGTATTAACATGAGGATAAGAAATGTTTGAGGGAATTAATCTTGCCAGAGCTTCTGCCTGGCAAAACCAGCTTGCATAACCCAACATCTAACCAGCATAAACCCACTTTTAACCATTTATAAACCAACATAAAGCAGCATTTAACAGCACAAACCAACCCCTAACTAGTAAACCTGCATTTAACCAGCATGCAAAATGTTCATAAATCTGCATTTAACCAGCATAAAAATGTGTCTAACCTGCATTTAACCAGAAGAAAAAGTGTCTAGGCAGCATAAACCTGCATTTATAATTCATAAACCAGGCTGGACATGCATGGAAATTAATTCTGGTCTAAACTGGTCTTGTCCATCATGAAGGCCATTTCTAGACAGAAGTAATGGATATACTCTTTGTTACATGAACTGTAAAAATATAAAATAATAATAATAAAAAATAAATAAATAACTAGTACTCTTTACACAGTACTTCCAGCAATGTAACACCACAGTTTCAGAATTCAAAGACAATGCATAAGATTCATGCACGGGGAGAAAGGACATGCTTGTTTACAACTGTCTTGGTAGTTAGTTTTACTTGCTTATGTCTCACAAAGATCAGTACCACCCACGGGCCAATCAGAACACTGCTCAATGACAGCACAGCCATAGCAACCTCTGAGATTAAATTGCATTATATTTTATTACAGACAACCTCTTACATCTCTGTCAATGTTGCAATTGATTATTAAAACATGAAATATTCATATTTGGGAGCCGTATCGATTTACATCAAAGAGACTTGTCGGATCATTTTTCAAATACAATGACCAATAGCAGACATCTGTCACCGTGGGGTAATGAGGGGAGAATACATTAAACTAGTTTACATTTGTGTGATTACTGCATAGAGGTTGATTCATGTTATCCATCAAACAGTCATTACTGTGCGTGTGTGTGTATGCGCGCGTGCGTGTGCATTTGTGTGAGTGCTTGTTAATTTGTCATTATTGCGTTGCTGAATGTAGTTCAAAGTTCTTTATTTCAAGGAGAAAAAAAAAACTACAAAAACAGGAAGACCACTACAAGAAGAGGAAGTAGCAAGCACCTAGGAGAAATTATTATATGGAGGATAGTCCAGAACATTTAGAGCACCTGAAGAGGTCTGTGTGCATTCCGAAAGGTAAACAGAGTTAGGGCAGAGGAAGAGAAAGGAAAGCACTCATACTCGAGAGTTCACGGTTAATGGTGTTAGTTATGTCTTTGTGTTGAAACCCAGGGTCAGTGGAGGAAGGACACCAATCTCCAAGGCTCTTCATTCAGAACTCTCTCAAAAGCACTCTGAGGAGACACAAATGAAGATGGAGAAAGGGAAAACAAGGCCACTCAGGGAAGGAACTGTAGTGTGGGCACAGGCCAGTGGCAATACTTTGTACAAATATCTGTATGGATAATTGAAACAACAAGGCAATGTCATATTTTTGAGATGGCCATATTTTATGCTTCCACAGTAAATTTGCTATTTTGGCCCATCAACCTCCTACAGCACAAAAGGGAAATGGTATTATTGGTATGTGTCCAGGGCCTTATTTTAAGTTTGTACATTTTAAATAATAGAATTACTTAGCAGCTTTTCCTTCAATATTACCAACAAGCAGAGCAGGTCACTGTGTCACCCTAGATGAGTCAGTTTCTGTATCACAGTGAAACTGCAACAAACCTAAAAACATGAAGATACATTGTTATTTTGCTCCTCATATTTCCATTTAAGTGACTTAATGTGAGGCATATTCCACATATGTGTCACCACATGGAGTCCTGAAGAAAAAGAAATCAGATGAAAAATGTTTAGCTGAAGTAAAAGCTGTCAGAAGACAAGATGCAGCAATCAGTTAGGTTTTCTATATAGTGTTTGATTCGAGCCACATCAATTTCGTCGAAGCAGACCAAACTTCCAGCTTGATTTGAATGTTGCTGTTAACAGCCAACATCACATAACATTTGGCTCTGATTAAGAGTTCATTTTGGACTCTGTACCACACATACCCAAAACTTCTGGCTTAAGGACCCGTATTTAGATATACCTGCATTATCTGACAGTATACAGTGTGGGATGAACATCACCAAAAATACAACATCTAATTCCACCCCCGAGCACTCCCAAGAAAATGATGCAAGCGAACACAAAAATCTCCAAACTCAGCCTCCCCCAGGATCTACCCCCACTGCCCTCTTGTTATTGAAAATGCATGTGGTTACAAAGATCCTCCCTCCTTTTGACAAATTTATGAGTGCTTTAAAGATTAAACGTGACCTTTGTTGGGTTTTACCGGTGAATGCTGCACATACGGATTATACAGCAAATCACAAACCTCTGAGGGAAATTACACATGAACACCTGTTCGCACATATGCATAAACACTGCATAGCAACAAAAAAAAGCTTCTTAGCCTTTACTGAAAAGCAGGAGGGCTGGCGTTCCATGTCACAGCTATGACAAATGACAAGAGGATTCCATCATCCTAACAAGCACCTTCTGATCCGGGTCCCTGAGGATGAGCAGACATGCATCTCTCTCGCTCTTATAAATACACTCCACCAACCAGGTTCATGACAAGTTCTCACAACAGGGACAGGCTGGAAACACTTCTTTGGGGACATCACTGATGCATTCTGGGAAATGTATGCCTTGCGGATACAATGTGGACACTGCAATGCATCAATGCTAACAGACATCTTGTGAATAGCCTAATATTCTATTGATGAATATACTTATGTCATATTGACGCACGGAAAAAACTGAATCATGTCCCACGTTGCAGATTCACATCACGGTTCTCCTTCATATGTGCGTAGATGTCAAAAAGTGACTACTTCAAGTACAGTGAGAGTCGGTTTAACGATACCGAATGATAAATTAAACATTGCTTATGTTCAGCTGAACGTGCTGCCTTTATTCATAACTCATGCCATCAGAGAACCTCTCTGGAGACTTCAAAAGCTACTCGAAATCATTATCATGTGCGCCTCTATCACTGAATCGGGCACAGTTACATCTCCATCTACTGCTGCCCAGGGCTACATTTCCGTTCTGTGTCTCACATCAAGTTTATGAAAAAAAAGCCTACAATACATTAAAGGAAAATGACATTTAACGCTCTGACCACAGGCAATGTGGCAACGCTGTAATAGTTTGGGTTTGTTTATGGTTTTCAATAACAACTTCCTTCTGACAGGTGCAGAGCATTTCTGAGCGTGGATGTGAAACAATAGATGATGTCAGCGCTTGAGGCGGTGTAAGTGAACATGACAGATGATTGGATATTTTAATGACACGGTTTCATTTGCATATTAATGAATTCTCCCAATGAACCAACAAAGCGATATCTCAGAGAGGAACGGATATGTCTTATGCAACACCCTCTTAACGCTGGTGAGGAGAACTCATTATTTATGAATGTTAGGCCGGTTTGAGCTGATTTCCATAGTTTAAGGGAAGAAGGAGGATCAAATCCCGAGGGCTAATTTGCTAATAGACTTGCAAATAGTTTATCATAAGGGACGACAGAATCCGGAGGTCAGATGTTGTGCAGCAGCAGACTTTTTGACGCACAGTGAGAATTCTGTGTCAGTCAATTAACAAAACCTGATGCAGATTCATAATTGAAGATTTAAGTGTCCCTTATCTTAATAAATCACCAAATCAGCATATTAATGGATGATGAACTAAAATCGCCATTTCATAGAAATAAACCCTGAAAGAAAACAGCTAAGACAATCTCTTAGCCAGATTCCCTTTGAACAGATACACAAAGCGGATCTCAAAAGTGGCCCTTAGGGGTGCCACAGGTAATAACAGCACTCCTGACTGATAACAAGACCATCAACCACAAATTGCCCACTCAACAGCATCAGGTTTCTTTTTAAATGCTTTAAATTTCAGACACCAAACATAATAGTACCACAAGATAGATGGAAGGGTAAAAAAAAATCACACTGGCAATTAACAAAATTCTAATTGCACACTAGTTTATAAACATCCAATTAATCTATCTTGGTTGAACATCTTAATGATAGTTATTGTATTCAGAGTCTCTGGGCCCTGTCCACCTCTTTGCTAAGCATCAATGACTCTTAACATAAGATAATTGCTTCAAAACACATACAACATTAATCTTTGATAAAAGTCCCAAAATTATCATCTAAAGAGGAAATATGTGAATAGGACGACAATAACATGTTATTTCCAATGCAACGCTCTTTCAGTATAAAAAATATCCTGTTTAATCTACAGCAAAGAAGAAACTGGCAGTTGTTATCAGAATCTCTTAATTATAATGTATTTAATAGTCAGTAACTGTAAACTGTGTGTGAATGTAATGCTAATATGCCAACCCACCTCAACAATAAAAATATAAAGAGAGGAAATAAATCACCTGATGAGTAAAATTTCCAGGAACAACACAGTGTTATTCACGCAAAATACCACTCAAGCAACACATGAGTGGTTACAGCTTACAGCGCATATGACTTTTTAGTAAAAGTACGTTTAAAATACGGCGTACTAAAGTTGTTACGCACATAATTCACAAGTATGCTACTTTATGAAGATGCTTGTAATTTAAGCAATAAAATAAATAAATAACATGTACACTGTAAATAAAAGTTTTAGGCGATTTTCAATCAAGAACACGACGACGGATGAACAAGTGTGCACAATCTGATGGAAAGCCGCCTTTTGAGCCTGTTGCGCTGCGCACCTCATGGCACGCACGCTTGACATTCTCACTCCAATAAACACAAGCTTCGTGCGAACCGAACTGATGACAAGGTTTCCAGCGGAGACTGCTGATAGCATGTTTTGCAGACATTTATAAAATACGTCGCGCGCAAATGTTTTTGTGCATTGCCACTTGCTTCTATCAACAGTCGCCTCTGCCTATTCAAGCGTTTGGCATGGTGATGGGATTGAAGCGCATTACTTTTACATGCGTTTGGGTAGTTTTACGCGAATTAGCATCAACTACACAAGCTTCAACGCAAAGCCCCGTTGCTACTGGAACAGTCGTGCCTTGCATTGAAAAAACCCAATATACTGTCATTATTTAGCATCGCTCATTGCATAGAGTCCACCAACTCTCCAAAACGGCTAAATGTGGGAGGGTGGGGAAGTCTATCGTTAGGCTTTCGTAAACACTTAAGTTCTCTTACCTCTAGCCATCGAATAGGGCAGCAGGATAACCAGGACCGCGAGGAAGCCAAAGCAGGAGTATCGTCCCTTCTTCCCAAAGCGTCCCATCATCACTGCGCTTCTCTCCTGCGTCCCCAACTAAACCGGGGAGCCGCTCGCATGTGCCGCTCTCATGCATGTGCCGTGCGTTCCCGTGGCTTCAGTAACAGGTCCCTCCCGTAGCGATAAACCCGAAGTTCTGCGTGAAATCTCTCTCATCCGCGCGCTGAGTGAGTGTCTCGCGCATCCGTGAGACTGGAATAATGAAGCCGGTGCGCGCTGGCCAATAGCGGAGGGTGATTGAGGGCGGAGGGAGCGCAGCGGCTGTCCTTCACCCTGCTGCTCGGATGCGCTGCGAAGTGACCAGATGTGCCTGAGTAAGAGATGATACATGAGCATACATGTCAGATGTCGGCTAAATTCGAGATGACATATGAACAGCTGGTTGTGATACACTGATTTCATCACAGATCGTGTCGGGCTCCTGGGGGCCACTGGGATGAGAGCAACGCTGTGCACACCGGAGCAGAGGCGGTGGCGTCTCTCGTGCGTAATCTGCGTGGAAGAAGAATGGATGTTTAATTAAGCAATAGCACATGAGCGCACAAGTGTTGTCGTACTTAAGTCTATAAACAAGTAATTGGTGTCGAGTAATTTACATTTCAGACAGTTATTAGCCAGTATGTTTTGCATTCACATAGTCTATGAAAAATTTAATAAATAAACTAAACGTCAAGCTGGCGTAGAAGAATAAATGGTGAAGCAATATTACATGAGCGAAAGTGCTGTTGCACTCTAGTCCATAAACACTAACTGTTATCGAGTAATTTTCATTTCAGATAATAATTAGCCGGTTCGTATATTTTGTCTGAACGTTTAAAATAAGCCAAACTTCCTTGATAAAGGCGTCGCACAGACTAAAATCTGGTATGGAATAAAGTTTAAGTGGAACAGATAGCTGTTCTGCAATCAATAGACTCCACCTAATCCAGTCCAGGTTTTCCATCTCACTTCCCGCGCGAGAAACCCACTATAAGCGATAGGCCTAATTAAGAAAGAGAAAACATTTGCTTTTCAATTTGAGTTGTCTGTTGTATTATTAATAATAGTAATAATAATAATAAGCCTTGGTAATATGGACATTAATTATTGAAAGGCTATTACAGTTTGAGGTCACACTTTACAGTGATCGTGTTACTGTGTATATAATTAACTACAAGCACCTTAATTATGTTAATATAAATAATGGTAATTAAAAGCTGCTTGTAATCACACATTGCTTGGTTATTTGTATTACTAAAGGATGTAACTGAATAGGGACCATATGTAAAAGCTCAAGAATAAACAGGCTAAGAATATGATATGTGTATTGAAACATTTTACCTGTGATATACTGTAGTCTTTAATTCTACAATGTGCATAAAAATATACATAAACATCTCCAGTCTGCAATTCTACAAGCATAATTGCATGCCCCTGCCATAAACCCTAATCTCTGAGGATTTTCTTTCCAGTGATAATTTAGTCCACTCAGATTTTGATCTGGTCACACTTTCATCCATAATTATTTAGACTCCAAATATAAATTTGACATTTAATTATAAGAGAGCAGCTGATCCTCTCTTCTAAACGGGCTGGAAGTCTTTTCCCAATGGAATTCCTTCACATACTTAGAGGACTGGATTGTGATTGCTGTCAAAAATCTTTAACAGTTCGATTCAACCACCACAGGACAGAGATCTGAAGCCCTGTGGTGTCACTTTGTCAGCCAGTTCAGAAGATTAACAACATATTTCAATGGCATAATATCAAAAAGTATCTGTCTCTCTTGTAACGAGACTGGAATAGATGGTTAGAATCCAATAATGATGCTGATTAAACATGACTCCCTACAGCTATGAATTAAGGGCGTGATATTCATAGTGATGTAGACTAGAAGGCCACAATGGGACCCCAAGCTGAGTACATTTGGGAAAGACCACCGAAAGAAAAAGCCCAACACACCACCTCACTGCTGCACTTCAAGGCTATTCCCATCCTGTCACACACACTGCTAGCTCCTCTAATAGCACCCACTGAGAAAAAGCATCGACACAATAGACCTAAAGCCCTTGTTAATATGCAATTTGTCCCACTGTGGCCTGATTACTCTGTGCGCATGTGTGTGCTTGTGTGTTTGACCTTGCCTGATGGGGTTAAATGTTTAACAGGCTTTGCGCAATAGACATGATGATGCTTTAAATATCTCAAAGCTCTATAAAAGCGACACCATGGCCTCTTTCCCTCAGGACAAGATACAAAAGTCACAGTTGTCCTTTTAATAGGCAGTGTCTACAGAGGACTCCATCGGGGGGAATGAGACTGAATATTTGTATGGTCCATTAGCTGTCCTCTAAAAATGAGATGAACAGGCACTTATTTTATTATGGGTCATAGTGTTGCTATGGTTTCTTGATATATATTATATATACATGTATATACTGTATATATACACACTGTAAAAAATGACCGTGATTTTAATGGTAAAAAACTGAAAATGCTATGGTAAAAACCTGTTAAATGGTAAATTCCTGTCAAATTTACAGGGGAAATTCCCAGAATTCCCTGCATTGCATTTCAAATTTTGTTTTAATTTGATGTTTTTTCTTTGAAATATCTATGTTTCTTCTTAGTTTTTTCTTATCAGTTATGTGTATTAGGGTTGTATGTTACATGTAATGTTCTTAAACTAATGTTTATTGCATATTTCAGTTTAATGAGTCTCACCATGATGGTGTTTAGTGTTTGTGTGAATGACACT
>JAUMHE010000077.1:6358710-6373658 GCA_032359235.1 Enteromius mattozi
AGCGGTCAGATAAGTATGATTTGAACCATGCTAAGGCACTTCCACTAATGCCAACAGAATTTTCTAGTCTATTCAAGAAAATGTTGTGGTCAATAGTGTCGAACGCAGCGCTGAGATCCAATAGTACTAATAACCGAAGATAGTGCAGATATTGCATCATTGATAGGCGACAATGAACAGGGACAGTTCATTATTTAAATCTGGAATTTTTTTGAATTGACAAATCCTACAGAACTTTTGAGATAATGTAAGTACACAACTGCATGAAATATACGCTGTTCAAGTGGTTTTTGGGTATTTTATTACAAAAATCTTACATATTGTGCTATTAACTAACCAGTAAACACTGTAATGGAGGTTTCATTTAATCATAGGAAAACAGGTTTACAACACCTGAAGAAATCCATCCGTTAACATTCCCTTTCCTTTTAATGGCAGTTGCCTGGTTGAAGTACAGTATATGAGCTCCATTTCACACTTTATGTTACATTATATATATATATATATATGTCACGTTGGCTGAGAGACGAGGAGGCGAGCGAATTCAAATGCAACTTTTTAATGACCAAGACAGAGTGTAAACTGGCAGAGTAATCAACGGCTGATGGGGACATCAGAGGCTGAGACAGGAGAATGGTCGTAAAACGTAGCGTAGGTCAGATCAGTAGCGAACAGAGTCCAGAGGGCGAAACAGAGACGATAATCAAAGGCAGGCGAGGTCAGCAACAGTAAATCCAGAACAACAATGAAAACACGAATGAAAAACACGACAGGGAGACAGTACAATGAACCGTGACAAACATACAGACATCCGGGGATTTTATACACATGGAAATTGGGTCAGTGGGTGGAGACTTGAGTGAACGACTATGGCAACAAACAAGGGGGGCGGAGGCAAGAGTTCATTGATAGGAGTCCATGAATGAAAACAGACACAAAACATACACACAGTTTGCTGGGCGCTGGAGTGCCATCAGCGAGCTGGCACAACCAGCTGATCATGACAATATATATATGTAAAATATACACAAAAACAAACCTGGACCACTTGAAAAGTGCTTACAAACACATTAAAACTATGCAACAAATAAACAAAAAAAAACATATATATTTAATTTTAAAAGAATATACATTTACCCACATATTTGAATAATTGCCTATTACTTAAAATAATCCAATTTATAAGAATGTCAGAAAATCCACAACTGGTGTTGTGCATTTCACCAGTGAGCATTTTGTGAGCAAATTCCCTCACAAAACCATTTCCTTTTTCACCACAACATAATTAATATTAGCACATAAAACAACCACCATTATTGATATTTGTATTTTTATGATATTTTGATTGCTATAAATCATACGATAAAGCCAAATATCAACACCAGAGGGTGAGAAATGATGGGCAGGAAAATGTCTGTTGAATTGAATTCTGGGACATGTCTCGTTAACGCTGGCCCACGGCTACAGAAAAAGACATCAGTGTCACCACGCTGTGACAACTCAACACAAACAATCACAACTCCCCTCATCCACATCGATCATCTGAGCGCCTCATGATTTAAAAGAGGGCGAGAAAGAGAGAGCGTGAAAGATAGACTAAGACAATGAAGGTACAAGAAACAGTATGCTAGTCATTTATTAAATACTGGCTGACTTTCCTATAATGCTTCTTTTTTTATCATTTTTAAATTAATTTTGGTTGCTGTCTTCCATTGTGTATTGCTGATTTAATGTCTGCAGAGCTAGACTGCTTAACATTATCACCTATCTTGTTTCAGGTTATATTCAAACTATATTTGTCTTATCCCACTACTCCCACACTATCCCACCCATGTCTAATTATGCCATCTTAGAGCGAGTACCACACTGAACTGAGATTTACAGTAGTTCATTTAAGAAGCACAAAAAAAGAGGCAGAATAAGCAAGTTTGAAATCACCTGAGAAAGTAAAAAAACATTTATAGCAGAGGCCAGCGGTGTAACACATTTTTGTTTCTGTCTAGAACTCAGTACTGTTTTTAACTTAAATCTTTTATCTAAAAGTAGTTTAGAAATCTACAGCACATTCTTAAACTGTAAATTTACATCAAATTAACATAAATTACAACAAAGAGTACAACGTTCTGAAGGGTTTATGAAAACGTACTAATAAAAAATGCAACTTTGATGGAAGACAGGCCTATAATAATAATAATATTGCATATACTGTAGATAGCAGATGTTCTGCTTTCAAATTGAAAAAGCTAAATTTGATAATTTATTTAATCTAAAACATACATTCACATCAAATGGACAGAATGAAAATAACACAACACACTCCCATTAAAAATCATAATAAAAAAAACAAGCTGGGATTTGTCTTTCTTTTCCGCACTATTAAAATGCATTAAACGAATAGTTGACCCAAAAATGAAAATTCAGTTTTTATTTCCCTACCCTCAAGTAATTCCAAACCAAAGTAATTCCAAGTTTGTAATCAGGCTGTTTTGGTCACCATTGACTTCCATAGGAGGAAAAAAACTTGTTTTGGTGACCCAAAACAGCCAGGTCACAAACTTTTTGCAAAATATCTTCCTTTGCATTCAGCAGAACAAAGAAATTCATACAGCTTTGGAACTACATGAGAGTGAGGAAATGATAAAAGAAACTATTCCTTTAAGTACAAAATTAGTTTAATATACTAAAAGTACAGTTGCAGTGTATTGTATTAAGTACGTGAATATGACAATGCATTTGTAGTATGCTTAGCATGAAATAAATATATTTCAAATACATTTAAGTATATTTATTTTTTCACTAGGGTAGGCTTAGGTCGTTTTTGTAATTCCCAACTACACAATAATTCTTATAATTTCCCAATCTCATATGAATTTATATGACTTCTCATGAGACTGGGCTGTAAAGATACTGTTTTTAGCCTTAGTTTAGCTAAAATAAATCAACTTTACGATCCCACTCGTGTCTGCTTTTATTGCTGACTTGACATTAAGTCATTATTGACTTCTATTTAAGCAGACAGGAGCTGTGCTTTAATGACCTACACACAAAATAGCTGCAGGGTGCGTGTCCAAGATGGCCTCCAAGTGAACCGAAATGCCTTGAAGAGACTTTGATGCCATGTTTAAACGTCCACCATGAAAATATCACACAGAGACCCCAGGCATTCGACATAAGTAAATGCAATGCATTTTTACATACCAAGACTTTGTGTTTTGTTTCTGCCAAGTGTTTTGGACTTTTAATTAGTTGTATTGTGCTTTTACTATGTTCTTGCTGGGGTCAAAAAAAGACATCTTTCTTCCGATAGTTGAAAACTGGGTCTTGACTAGATCAGAGGAACAAAAACCTCTGATCTAAAGTTGATCTCAACAGTTCCTGAAAGTTAAAAATAGCATGTGGCCTTAGTTAAAATAAGACATACTGTAAGCTCGCTTCTCTTTATAAACCTGTATTCATTCAATACACCAAGAAAGGATGCATGATTCATTTATAGATAGAGCTTCATATTGATTCTATTTTTGGCTGTGCGGTTTGAGCTAGCATTATATGTCTGGAGTTGACATTGAGTCTATTCATTTGCTTTTCTGCGCCGGCTCTTTTGACTTCATTAAAAAGCACTAACCAGACCGCTGAGCCGCCACCAATGTCCTTAGTAATGATTGCAATAAAAATGTACACCATCCCTGAAATTAATCCTTTATAAATAAAGCAGAAGGAATCAATGAGTTATCTAAAGCAGAACGCACTACTGCAAATGTTGAGGACACACTGGAAGAGAGAGGATTCACAATCGTAAAGCCCCGAACAGAAATAAAGATATGGACACAGGTTAAGATTAGAGAGGTTTCTGGAGCTGTGCTGATAAAATCCTCTCTGTGTGTTGTCCTCTAATACATGTGAAGTTGTATACATGAAAGTACAAGGTAAGACAGAGGGAAAGGCCAAATCCATTATATTAAGGCAGGGACGCACTTTTGCGCACACACAGGCCGTGGTGGGTTATCTCTGACCGTTGTGTCCTTGTAAACACAAAGCAATTATGCTGAAGACACAATAGAAACATTTAAGCAATGGTTCAGTCCTCCCTCTCTCCCACTCTGAGGAAGAGGGAACAGCTCAGAGATAGGGAATGTTATGACAGACTAAATCCAATAATGAGTTAGAAACTGTATAGATAACTGGACACTTATAGGCCTTTAACTGAAAGGTTATCCAAGAGGAGCAATAGAAGAAATTTAAAGAGGAAATTCCTAGACTGCATAAACCCTTCGATTCAGATTAGTGTACTTTTGTACACTACTTTTGTACTTGTAGTGTACTTTTAAGTGTTTGTAAATGTGTGTTCTGATTAATTTAGCTTCAGTAGTTTTACATAGTCAAATGACTATAAGGAATGAAACATACATTTGTATTCAATGAGCTTATCATGATTTGATAGCAAAACTAGCGTGACCAACCAGTTTGTTTAGCTTTTACCTACAGTTTAGGAGTGGAGTTATCTGAAATAGATCCAACCACAATAGAGTGGCCTAAAAATTATTTAAAAAAGATTGCAGAAGTTGTACAAATTAATAAATAAAATAGCAAAAACTTACATCCACTAAACTTACATCTTCCTGTCAACATTAGCAGATCTTGGCAAGAATAACTGAACTACAACTAACCTAAATGCTTGCTCTACAAGACACAAACATAACACAATATCTAACACAGATAACCTTCTGAACCGAAATATTGATAAAAATTATAAAAAAGATGTTGCGTTAGATTGTTTCTTCCGTATTGTGATAAATATTGAAATGAAACAGATTATCAAAATAAGTCTATCCAAAAAACAGACAAATACCTTGAAATATTTAATCTGATCAATGTCTTGAGGTGTGGCACCCATATAAGCAGAATAATTGACAACGGGCCTTTGAATTATAAGAGAGTTTAATATTCCTTACATATTGCATTAAAAATTATATATTTTTTTAAATAAATGGATGGTTCTTCACAATTAGAGAAATAAAATACTTGACTATGTTTTTTTAATACCTAATGGGGGTGACACGCACACACATCAGGTTTGCATGTATTTTCATCTTTAGTACTGAAGTGCTATATATACTTCTTTTTAGCAACAGATCATGTTGACAGCTCTTCTGTGTGTTTCTGCACTGAACTATGAGCCTTGCTTGTCAAATCTATGTTTGATATTTTCAAAGGTAAGGTTTAAAATGCATTAAACACCCCAGAGCATTACAAAGCTTTCAACTTCTTCCTGTGTCTTCCCTCTGATTGATATACATGCCGTTGTTCCTCATTTATTTATTTTTTTTTTCTACATTAATTCACAGGCTTACTTGATCAATGAATTGCCTCGGTTGTTTTGTCTTTCCTGCATGTGGGTCTTTTGAAAGGATGGTGAACAATGCAAAGCCCAGATTATTTGTGCCAGAAAGAGGGTCCACCCCATGGTGAGCCTTATTTGTGTTTCGTGACACAAAATCTAAAAGGACTGGCAATACAATGCATTGTCAAAAATCTTGCAAATATGAGGCAGAAGTAGGGCACATTCAATTGCTGAATGTCTCAAGGTTCAGGAAGCTCATAAGGAACACCATTTTATTAGCGTATCACTCTCATTAATACTTTGAAAAGTTGACGGCTCTGAGAAATAATGGGTTATGTATTCACTCGCACACAAAGTTTCCATTGTCTTTCAGGATGAGTATGTGGTCCATGTAGTCTTTCTTGAAGCTTCTTTGTTCTGCCTGTAGGGTATATGGCACAGCTTACTTTTTTAACAGAAGATCTTGCTTTGAAGTCAGGAAAGGATGATCCCTTCCAGCTTTTGTGATTTCCAGGATCCACCTTTTTTTGCATTTCTGCTGGAACCTGAAAGCAAATAACCATCAATCTCATTTATCAGCAGAGCTTTTTGGATAAAGTAATGCTACCAGTGCTCAATTCCTGGCTCTGTCTGACATGTGGCTCTCAAGTTAAGGAGCACAGGAAAAAGCTCTTAACACCTAGCCTCAAACAATGGCATATACAACACCTCATTTGTGTAAACCACACAGCAGCAGTTCAGAAATTACACAATCTGTTGCTTGATTTTGAATACTTACCGTCAGAGGTTTGACGATACCTGAAGAGGGTTCATATTCACCTTTTCAGCTGATGAGGGACTGTAAAGTGCATGCAAAAAAAGTGAAAACCCAAAGTGCAGAGACCAGAACACAATAAGCAAGACTCACAGAAATTGTGATACACTAAATGCAAAGCATAAAAAGAACAAAAAAAGGGACCATTTCAAGAAATTCATATCAAGTCCCAAACATCTTACAGTATACTGTATCTTCTCTGGCAAATAGTAATATTCCCAAATGCAAACCATTTTAAAACATTAAAATTTTAATAGTACTTTCTAGAACTCATGGGAATGTGTTTGAAAAACATTTAAGTGGTCTTTAAAACACATTCGATTTAGGCTCCTTGACGTTTTGCATACTAGTTTTCATCAAAAACTACATTAAAATAAATACAAAAGCATTGCAATATTTTTTGAAAGCATAATTAAGACACAAAAATAACCTCATATGTGAAAAACTGCTTTTTAAATGGCAGAAAATAACAGCAATCAAAGACTAGAAAATATAATCTAATAAATATAATTATTACAGTATGTGTGTGACAAAGCCAGGGCTATTTTTCTGACCTTCCAATTATCCTGTAACTCTTTACAGTTCATTGAAATGACTATTTAGCACCAGCATTGTATTATACAGGAGCATTTTTCATGCAAAACTCAGGATTCCTCTTGTGAATATTACATTAGAATCCACTCTGACAACCTCTATGAAGCGTAACAAAATTGCACTTTTGTTTGACTGTCAGATGTTTCATTATTTCTGTCCATTTATGAGGACAGACTGATCTCCATAGTGATGGGGCTTGATATTTTCTTCTTTTTTATTCACACTTGCATTTGCACTGTACGTGTTGCAACTATTTCTCTTCATGGAATATATTTCCTCTGGCATAATGATGCTGACCGGAATGAATGCAACCGGGTAAGTGCAGAAATGTAACATGACTTTGATAAAAGTTTTGATATTAAGTTTATAGTTGATATTTAGTTTACTCCAAACTAAAACATCTGAGAAACTGAGAAAAGTGTTAAAATATTTATTTAGTCCCAGTTACAGAATGTGTCTGATCATTTAATAGCACTTCAGGAGCATCTGACTTCAGGAACATCTGCTTCACTTATGTTTTATTTTTAAAAATATTGGGTTAGTTTCTGCATATGGTACTAAATGAAACAACCAGCTTGGGTTTTATTAACTTACACATTCACACACACACATTTACACCCATTCTTGGATGGTTAAAACATTGCAAAATTACAGTAAGTGTCTTGTGCTTGTTTTTAATTGAAACTTGGAATGGAAGTACTACGTTAGCTGTGTGTTACTCAGAGATACGGCCAGATCTGTAGTAACACCTGTTTTGCCTCATGTTTCCAAAAAAAATCCCTCATTGTGAAAAAAATCTTCTTGTTTTTGAGACTGTTTTGAAGATGAAGGCTTTAGGATTTGTACTTGGATGCATATCCTTTCTGATGCAATAGAGACCAGTTTCGTTTAAAAATGCAATGAAGTACTGTCGGGTGGCACCAACTATACATTATTTAAGCAATAGCATGCTACTGTACTGAATCACACTCTAAGGAGCAAAGCCCAGGGAGAGCCCATAGATAAAAGGGAACATCATCATTAAAGTGTCTGTGAACTGAACCAGACAGATATATGCAACATTCCCATATAGATGTATTGATATGTTGATGAGCTTTGACTGATAAAACCTAGATCAGACCTCAAACACTGTTCTACCTGAACTAACTATAGTCTGACTGACAGTAGGAAAGAGGATTTCAATATAGGTTCACAACAAGGTCAATCTCTTCAACCACACTTGATTTAAGTGGCCTGCGAAACTGACAGGTCCTTTGTACAGTACTCTACCTGCTAGCTAAATGTAATACTTATTAGACAATCAATTACATAAAATATTTGTGTGTATATATATATATATATATATATATATATTTGAAATGTAAGCTATAGATTTGAATTCAAATTATTTGACTTATTTTGTTTTGGTTGCCTGTGATACCAGTCAATTATATAGTTTAACAATTGTTAAAAAACATTTAACAGAGGCAGAAGTAGTGAAGTATTTTTACTCTGTATTTACTCTGTAATTATTTTTATACAGTATGTACATTTTTCAAACTGTCTATACTTTATACTTTATATTTTGTACTGCACTTTACTCTTTAGAAACCTTTTACTTCACAACATTCTCAAGCATAATAGTGTACTTTTTACTGCACTATGTTTCATGTGAAATATAATTTAATACTTAATTACATTAGAAATCTAAGACTATCTTACTTTTGCGTAAGTAAATGTAATTAAAACTTTTGCTTGAGAACAAGAAAGTTTTTAATGTTCCATTCCAAAACATAATGTCATACTTTTTTACTTTACTACATTTCATAATAAAAGTTGTGTTTTTTAACATTAAAGGGTTAGTTCACCCAAAAATGAAAATTTTGTCATTAATTACTCACCTTCATGTCATTCCAAACCCATAAGATCTCCATTCATGTTTGGAACACAAATTAAGATATTTTTGATGATATCAGAAAGCCATCTGTCCCTCCATAGACAGCAATACAACTGAAATGATCCCATATCCAGAAACATAGCAAAAACATACGTACGCTTACCCAGTAATGTTCTCTAAAATGTATTATTTATGAAATGTAGTAAAGTAAAAGTATGACATTATGCTTTGGAATGCAGTGACTAGCAACCATTTCAAATCATAAAATGATAAATCAATATCCTGTTTAACATTAAAATATTACTTTCAACCTAAAATGAAACAAATCAGGGGCAACGGACGTACAGTACTTGAGCTATAATTAGTTTGTGTACGAAAACATGCTAGCCATTACTGTGGGTGGGCCTGTACCACCCTCACTCTTATGTGGACCATGGTAAATTAATACCACTTCAAACTCTGATATTCAAGTCAAAACTCGCAGTAAAAATTGGCCTCTTGAGTTAGTTGTCACCTGTGGATAATTTAAGTGCTGTAATCAGTCAAAGTGAATGCAAAATCTGTTGACTGCAGTGATGCGTCTCGCTGGGCAATATGAATGCCTGTTTTAAGAACAAGGCCTTTGACATTCATGAAAGCCTTTAGAGTGCATGCATACGTATTTTCTGGTAACAATGTTTGAGGCATGCATAATGCAAATGCAATTGAAGTAAATCATGCGGCCCATTGCGCATCTTACATATGGAGAGGTGGCGCACACATGCACTCACTAACTTAAACACGCACACACAAACACCACAATATAATAACATCATCATCTCAAACCAATATCTTGCTGTGGCAACGCAATAGATTAATAAAAGACAATACGAGCTTAAACTAAATAAGGGGGCCCGAGAGACTGAAATCGCACAGGTAAACAAGGGACAGATAGATTACATTCTCTCAAAGTAAAATGAGTTGTGTTCTTCTCTCGGCCTGCCTCTCTACTCGCCTCCATCCCTTCCTTTGTACATTTCCATCTATCTCTTGTGATTCAGTCGCTTAGCCTCTTGCTTTCCTTTCTGTCTCTCCCTCTCTTTAACTTGATAATACTGCAACGAAGACAGTAAAGTCAAGAAGACACTGTGTGTTATTTCGGCCCTTTACAGTTGATCCTTATCAGATTGTACAAGGAAAAAGTAAATAAATTTACTAGTTAACTACTCTAACGGCTTTACCAGTGTTAAATGAAATCATATTACTGAAATGTTAATTGTAGTGCCCTATGATTTTTGTGATGTGGAAAACGCGAACAGACTCAAAGAATCTGGACACAATAATGGAATTTACTGTTAACGCAGATTGTTAAAACAACTTTTAGTAAAAACAAATTGCAGTGAATAAATCAAAAGTAGGTCAGTACACTTAGATCAAACGTCATTTGGACTCATGTTTGTAAATATTAATCCACAAAAAGACTATTTAAACCTTGCTGGTATACCATGGCTGCATCAGGTGCAATAATATTATGCAGCACCTGAAAATAGTCCCCAGCAATTTCAGGCGCTGCGTAATATCATTGCGCCTGCTGCAGCCATGGTACGGCAGCAAAGTTCCTTGATTATTACGCTGGAATGAGATTATAGTTTCTAGTTATATCAGCCTAGAAAATCTTAGTACACGAATATTAAAAAAATATTTCACAGGGCCTTGTTAATAAGTTGCTGTTAAATTGTGTTTCATGACTTAATTAGACATGCTTTTTGATTAATATTTCTTTTATTTAACCATCAAAACAGTCTTGAATGAAAAAATGAAAAATGAAAAAAAAAAAAAAAAAACTAAGTGCAAATAGTCCACCTTGTTGGCAGTGGTTATTTACACTAACTCCGCCCACCAACGTGTGATTGAGCTAGTCAAAATTAAAAAAAGTAAACTGCTATCAGCTCCAGTGGTGCAGATGGTGAAATGTATGTTGTACTCATTTTGATCCTGGTTTGAATCCACCTTTTGGCAAACTTTTTTTCTCGCTTTTCTAATTTCAAATCACACCAAAGAAGCATTTGTTTCAATAAAATTGAAGGAAATCATTAAAAAGTTGAATATTAAGTATTGTGTAGGGTTAGGGTAGGTGTCTGAAGGGCTTTATTGTCCCAATTAGGTGGCATCCCTTTAATAATTTGAACTTTAATAATTTGAAAATTTACAATCAGTAGTTTATTATTGTATACTGTTTTATAATGTACTACAATACTGAGGTGCTGATAATTGCCACTATTTTCAATAAGCAGAAAATAATACTATTTTCACAGCGCTATATGCACTTTGTGTAAATATCTTATTAAAAATGCTGCTATTTTCACTTAGTGTAAATACAGTAGCCTCTACTGCTATTTACAGTACACTTGGATTGAAATTCCAAATGGAAATGGATTTTATAGGTCCATATAATTGTACATTTTTAATAATACAAAAAAAAAACCCATTTAAAATTGTTACATTAAAAATAAGAATTTAATTTTAATTTGTTTGTATTTATTTATTTCTTGGCAGAAAATGCCATTATGAAACAGCATGTAAGGCAACCTTAAAAAAACACAATGCACTGCAGAAACAAACCCAAAGAAACACTGTCCATCTGGAGAATCAGATTTGGCCCTCAGCATATGTCAACAAAATGAAACCAGAGCAGAACTGGGCTGAAGAGGTGTGGCATTGAGATGAGACTCAGTCGTAAACTGCAAACGAACCGCCGCCGCTCATGGGCACCAGAATCACAGACTGTCAGAGTCTGTCACAGCCTTCCCAACACATGCTGCTGTGTCGCTGTCATACCGCTGCGGGGATATGTCAAGCCTTATCACAGCAACATAGGAAGGGCTATGACATGAGTGTCAATGTTATGGCAGCGCAAATGCACTTAAGTCAACATATGATAGCGATACGATTGTTGGGAGTTTTGTAAGTGCATTCAGAATAGGTGATTTGTGGCATTCTCTTATTCATTTTTACCAGAAAAGATTAAAGATTTGTACATCATGAAATCTACATCATGGGAAAGAATGACTGTTTATAAAACCCATATTTTTACATTAGAAAAACAAGGGCTGGAGCCTTGCAGACAATGCATTTTGTCATTCCAAAGAGTCTTTTCAAGTGGATGTGTTTTACCTTAGGTATACCTTAGGCTGATTCAAGCTGTATTTTTTAGCTGTTTCCAACAAATCTTTTATGGAAAATGTAATACTGTAAATTCTCACTGGATGAGCAGTTTTACAATAACCAATATGGTAACACGTTATTATACAATTCTACATCAGTGTGCAAAGCTGTTATCTACTTTGTTTAGCAACCGTAAAAAGAGGCTAATTAGCAATACTACTCAGCGGAAGCAATTTTCCATTTTGCTTCATGCCACACAACTTTCCTTAACTATGGCAAAATTACTTCATAAAGTGGTTTACTGCTGTAGTTGTCTGTAATTTCTGGTTAAGTAAAATACAACCTTATCCTGAGCTGATTTCAGATGTTTGTGACACTAAATTAATCTCTAATCGTATGATTAATATATATATATATATATATACATATATACAGTAGCAAGAGATATATACATAAAATAAAAAATATATATGTATAAGATCATGGTACAAATCACAACAGGAAATAGGAGGAAATAGGAAGGTGGCTGAAGCAGAAGCCATTTCAGCCAATAAAAGGACAGTATTCAACCAAATTTATAATAAGCATTATGGTTATAACCACTTCAAGCTCTCTTCTCCCACGAGGATCTCATCCTTACGCTCTTGAGCAATAATATCTACTGCTAGCAAGAGATTTGTGAAGAAATAACACCTCAAGGAAGTGTGGTAGAGAGAAAAAGCAGGAGGAAAGAAGAAAAATCATTCTCTTTATTCACACCTGCGCCAAGCGATGCGGGTCAGAGATGCATATTTTTATTCATGAGTGCACACATGCAACTTCACATAACAGCTGACTCCAGCTCACTCCAAGAGAATGCTCATTTCAGCCAAAAAAATGCACATATGCAAATTAAGAAAAAAATTAATTATTAAAAAAATTGATTTTTAGATTCTCCCAAATAAGTCTTAAGGATTGTAAAGCTATTCAAGGCAACTACAAATTTGTTGTTCAAAATATTTTTAAATAGTAACACACACAATATATATGTATTTATATGATTAGAATTTTATTAGTGCTGTCAAACAATTAATCACATTCAAAATAAAAGTTTATATAAATTATTTTTGTCACGATCCCAGCCAGAAGTGCCATCAAGCTCCACTAGAGGGCACTCCCTCCATTCTGTTGCATATCAGACTCTCTGTTGCTCACTGGACTCCATCTCCCAGAACTCTCCTCTTCCCCACAGCTGTTGCCTATCAGTCACGCCCCCTTCACTCATTAGCTTCAGCATAAATACCAGTCTCTTTGAACCGTCTGGTGCGAAGTTTTGCGATTGCCACTGCATCCAATCCTGAGCGTTTTTTCCTGTGTTTTCCTTTCCGTGTATTGACTTTGGACTGTTCTCTTATTCTGTTGTTCTGCCACCTGTTGTTATTTGCCTGTGTACCCCGACTCTGGTTAAAGCCCTGCCTGAATATCTCTGTTTGCCGTTGTTTGAACCTCTTCTGTCTGACCATGAATAAATCTTTGCATTTGGATCCGTACGCCTCCGACTCCATCGTTACAATTTTCATATATAAATTCAACATACAGATCAATATATTTTGAAGATATTTGCATGTATGTATATATATATATATATATATATATATATTCATGCATTTATTTTTCTTTATATATACATAATAAATACGAATACTTATTTATGCAAATATATTTGGCATATTAGGAGCTATATTTGGGGCAATTCTCTCTAACAAGGGTTTTTATAGTTTAAAACATTCACATTTATAGTATTTGTGACTCAGAGCTCACGCAAACTGCAAAATAAGTAGATGCTTTTTTACAGTGTAACTTTTGTACAATTCTCCCTTAGACTGACCCTTTTAAGACTTTTTTTTCCTTCCTGATCTGTTTTCTGTGGCTTGGCTAAATGGGTTTTACCAATATAGGCTGCCAAGCTGCCACCCTGTAACTTCTCAACAGATTTATCTTCACTGATTTTTTTTAGTGCAACTGTGTTCAATTGTTTTTTCACCACATTGGGGTGAACTTAAAAAGACAAGGTTGGCGTGAGGCAAAGAGCCCCACAACTGTTCACCATACCTCACTCCAACCTCTCTTAGTCACAGCACACACAAAGGTAATAAGACTCCAGAGAATAACTCATAGGGACCATTTTATCACTGTCGATTGGTCTCTGTCCTCATGTACTTACGCACACTCATACCCAAAAACCAATAGATCTGCCTCTTCGGTTACCCCTGACCTCCATCGACTCCTGCTATGACTGTGCATACATGTCTGCCGGTGTACTCAAGGGATTTTGTGCAAATCTTTCAGGGGGTTTCCACTATATAAGCAGATTCTATAAGCGTGAAAAAATGGAGAGAGAGTGAGACAGATGAATTATCTGTATTATATAAAAGCTCCTCAGAGGCATAACCCTAGAAACCCTAAAATGTGATTGTTTGCCCAAGGTGCCACCGAAAACTTTAAACTATAATTAACCATATCCCACATACACAGCACATTCAGTAAAATCAAATAGGACTTCCTAGGGTTAAATCGGAGCTGAAAGCAGTGTAAATTACCAGTGGTAGCTTGAAGTCAGTTTTGTGTCAGCACTGTACACGGTGTCTTGGTGAGTTCAGGGCAGTAGAGAGGATTAGGAGAGTGACACAGAATGTGTTCCTGCTTTCAGAAACAGAACGCAGATTAATAGAACAAACAGTAATTTAAACTTTACATAACTTTGCATAACCCAAGCCACCCTAGATGTATATGACGAACCAAGTTTTTTTTTTTTTTTAGTTTTTTTTTTGTATCCTGGCTCTTCCAGGCTAATGGTGGTGGATTATTTGTAAGCTCCATAAATCATATATATCTGTTGTAAAAATAACCTATATGCCTCCGTGGGTTCACACGTCTTCTGAAGCTAATTGATGGGTTTTTGTAAAAAAAAATTAAATTCTATTTTTAAAATTATATCTCAGAGATAGTTGAGTTCTGGCTTCTTGGCGTACAATGTAAGCTGCATTCGTAACATAAGCTCAGAAGAGAACAGACGAATGAGGATAGAGCAATACTGAAGCCGGGAACAAATTAAAAGTGAAGTGTAAAAACGTCTCAGGGTTATGAATATAACCCCAGTTCCTTGAAGGAACGAGAACTGCGTCCTAAAACGCTATGGGAAC
>JAUMHE010000077.1:6373758-6384814 GCA_032359235.1 Enteromius mattozi
TTCCTGGTCGGTGACGTCACCCGAGGGTGACGTATCAGCACTTCGTTTGACGGTTTTCATAGCAGTTTCAGAGCGTGTCACGCCAGAGGCGTTCCCATAGCGTTTTAGGATGCAGTTTGAGTTCCTGAAAAGGAACTGCAGCTTACATGGATTGCAGCTTACATGTCATAAATGGAGTCAGAGGTCAGCCAAGAAGCTGGAACTCGACTCTTTCACAAACACGCATACAGCCATGTCAGAGGTCATTTGATTTGAATTATAATTGTAAAAATATTAATATTTTTGGTACAAAAACACATCGATCTGCTTCAGAAGACAAGTTAACCATCTGGAGGTGTATAGTTGTTGTTTTTTTATGACGGATGTATACCATTTTATGGAGCTTCAAAATAAGCACCACTATCCACCAGCATTACCAAGCTTGGAAGAGTCGGGATTCATTTAAAAAAAAAAAACCTCAGACTGTGTTCGTCTGAAAGAAGAAAGTCATATACACCTAGGATAGCTTGGGGGTAAGTAAATTATGGAGTAATTTTAATTTTTTGGTGAACTATTCCTTTATACTTAAAAACAGAAAGGCATGATGAAATGACAGTGCACGTCTGTGTGATGCATCTATGCATATTTCATCATTAAAAAAGAACAAAAATGCCTGCTTATGCCACTTACTGTTTGAAGTTATAGTTTGAATGTTGCATTTAAATTCTTTCAAATACAAATCAATGTTATCACTATATTTTGCTCATAAATATGAGAAACCATCCCCCACTCTATCATGTGGGTGTAAGAAAAGTCCATTATAAATAAAATACATTATTATTATTATTATCCCACCCACAAAGTATGGAAATATCAGTGAATCTGTCTTTTCTAAATCCAAAGGTGTCACCGGAACTGCTACTTCATTATTATTATTATAAAGAACGAGTGGCAGTAAAACCTGGAGGAGAGAAAACAAAGAGGTGTGATTAGGGCATTACGAGCGCCTCTACATTTCACCCTAAAGACTCTTGATAGTAGCTTTCTCAGTGGGCAATAAAAAGGTGAATTACACCCATATTACGATTTTGGCCTTCATTACAATAATGGCCCAATCAGAGGACAAGTCATTGACTAATTGGGTTTAATGTTCTCTTCATTCCCACATCATTTAAAAATGCAAGCATCTTACAATTTTCCTCTGCATTGTATTAAGGGTCATTTTGTCACCCTCATTCCAAGGGACAATTTAAAATTCAAATCAAGCTAAAATGGAAAAGGTATGGTTTTAATCATAATGAGAGCCTGAGAGGATGTAGATTTTGAAATGATCTGTTACATTTTTTAAAAGTACAGTGTGTCATTTCCGTGGGGCGCTAGTGGCACCAAACCGAACTGCAATAAGTGAAAAACTAAACATTTGAGTAACATTTTATTTTAAGGTTTCCTTGTTACACGTGTACTTAGTATAATAATAACAATGAATTATTCATAATCGCATGCAAATATAAGTCAAACCCTAAACATATAGCAAGCACAAGTTATAAATTATTAAATTATTACTCAGTAATTACACTGTAACAAGGACACTTTAAAATAAAGTGTAATTAACATTGACAACAGTTTTGAAATAACACAGCATGCATGTTTTCATCTGTTTGCATATTTTCAGGCTCACTTAAATTATATTGTGAAATATGCCATGACAATGCTGTAAACTTTCTGTCATTATCACCTTATTAACTCCTTATTTGACCTTTGTCAACTAATCACTTGGAACACAATACTGATATATTTCCTATAACTCCATCCCTTCTCTATAATAAGCTTGGTGCATTTTTATAGAGCCAGCAGGCAGAGATGAAGGACTGCCCCAGTCCACTGAGACGACAAAATGTAATATGCCAATAGAAATGGAGTCAGATCTACTTGGGGAGTGATCCAATCTTCACTCTGTATGAGTCGTCCATACATTTGACTTCCAAATACATATTTAAAGCTTTCCTTCCTTATGGAACCTCATTACCACCCCCCTCCTGCCAGCCTTAATAATACTGTTAAACAATGAGTGAGATGGTAATGGAGACTGGGGCAGGCTGGGTAATACTTTGGGTAAATTCCCTCCATATGCCTTCAAGCTATATTGAGTTAAATCCCTTGTGGGTATATGCATACATATACTTTTTGCTGATTCTCAGTGTGCAGTGTATGATCAGCATGGACACTGAATCAGAAATGAGGGAAAGCACTCACATTACATTGGTTTTTATTCAGAATCTCAGAGGGGCTGGTTATGCCGTCTTGATCCAGGATGCTTAGAGTCTGGGATTTTCTCAGCAAATCTGATGGAGTGAATTGTAATACATAATTTGCTAGGAAGCTATAATTCATAATACACACATATCTGAAACAATGCATATTATACCTGACCTCTGTTTGGCAGTCGGGTAGATCTTGTGGGAGGCCTCAGCACCTTTATAACCCTCTGCCCTCACTTGGAAAGGTTAGAGAGAGCAAAAAGATGGTATTTTACTGAGAAAGAGATATGAGACTTTATGCACTTCTTTATCAGATAAATTCAGCCACATTGCATAGTTTCCCCATGATAGCTTCAACAAATTAAAGTCACGGTCTAAGGGAAGCATTCCAGTTTCTCTGTGACAGATAAACTACCCAGGGAAAGAATTACACCGAATCCTCAGATCTGTTGCATTCTGCTCTTCCCAAATCGCATGCGATTGTGTCCTGCTTTTCTGCACAAAACCCATCCAAGCACAGGGTAGTGTAGAAGAAATACAGCAGATAAACAGTGTGAGAATTGCTCTTGCTTCATGTCCAGATGGAATATCAGCCATTGTCTACTGTTTGATTTCAAGTTGAAATTAAATAGTGTTTGCGTTTTGCTTGTGCAATAAAAAAAAAATCTCTCAAATATAGTTTAAAAAAAACACTTGCACTGGTATATTAACTATGTACAATATTATGCACAGTGTTAAAAAGACAGGTTTGTCATCAAGATAACAAAATACTAATGCTGTCAAACAATTAATCATTATTAATAGTTTTTGTTTACATAATATGAGTGTATATTGTTGTAATGAGGAGATGAGGCAGAGAGAGAATCCATTTGCAAACACAACTTTAAATCAAGAAGATAACAAATTACTCAGACAATCCAAGATACAAGAACCAGGAATATCCAAGGAACAATACAAGGAGCATCAAAGAGCATCAAACAAACAGACATCCTCAGACATTCATCTTTCAATAACCAGCAAACACAAAAGTGAAAAGCACACCATTTAAATACACACAGACAATCAAGCTAAAGGTAACAAGGTAACAAGAACACTTCAACATAAAAGTCCAAGGACAAACACAGAGCAAACGTGACAATTATATATATATATATATATATATATATATATATATATACACACACATATTTATTATGTATATATAAATACACACACAGCATATATTTTCAAATCATTGATATGTATTTACATATATTGACATATATATAATTTATATCATACATAAATATATCTAATATATAAACATAACATATTTTTCTAAAATATATATGCATGTGTGTGTATTTATACATAAATAATAATTATACGTAGTACACACACACATATATATATATTTATGTATGTATGAAAATGTGATTACTGTAATCATGAGTAATCATTTGACATCACTACAAAATACACTAAAATGAATAATAAAAATTAACTAGGCCTACATTAAATCAAAAAAGGTAAAAACTAAAAAATAAATAGAGATTTACATTTTTGCTGTAAAAGTACATGTATTGTCTTTTTGTCACAAAAAAATAGCATAATTTTACTTGTCTTGTTAAATATAATATATATTTTTGTCAGTGTAAATTATGTGTTAATTGGTACTTTTTTACTTCCAGACAATTTTCATAGAATTTCACAGTAGCAAAATGTAAATATGTATATAATATGTATTGCATCATTAATACAATTTTTAATTCTTTGTAATTTACATGGGTAGGTAACTTACAGCTAACAAGATTTACTGTAGCATTGTTAGTTTTTCAGTAAAAATTAAGGATATGTTAACAGAAATTTTAATAAAAGTATTTGCAATAACATCAAAAACAAGAAAATAAACAGGATCTAGTTTGATTTCGAGTTGAGTTCAAACCCAACAATTACAATAGCCTTCCATTTCTTATTTACGTGGACAGAAGACTGATGGACAAATACAGCAAATTTTCCTTGTAGCTAGACTTGTCCAATCTGCTGTCCCCATGGAAAAGAAGACAAAGCGAGAGCGAAATAAAAGAAGAAGTGAAAAGAAGGACACTTTATCCAGATAAACGAGAATAACACTGCAGACAATGACCCTGTGGCCTAACATCCACACTACGACCATTTCCGTGTTCACTTCCCCGTCTCCTGGGAAACAACTACCTGCCGACAGTTAGTAATAGTGTCTCCCTCTCCTATCTCTAAGCTAAAGGGATGGAGTGAAGGTTTGTAAGTGGGTGATGAAAGAAAGAGAAAAAGAGACAGAGTATTGGCGATAAGAAGAGGGTTTCGCTGATGTGTGCTGTGATGGATCACACCGAATGGTGTAGCTGGCAGGTGGGGTCGCTACATTTTAACAGAGGACAGTTGATCCATCAAACTCTCTTTCTCGCACTTTCTCTCCCTCTTTCTGTCTCATTTATTAACGGTCCCGCTCTCACTCACCCTTTTTGAATCGGTAGAGTGATTTGAACACGCTGTCTGGTCACCAAGAACAGTTTTTGAAATTACTGTCTGTTCGCAAAATTGAGATGAAAGGCTAGGCTCGAGCACACACAAACAAACACACAGGTCACGCTCAAGGACGAATTGGGAGTTTTTCACATATCGACACTCTTGACAGACTCTTTCGTGACACTATTTGAAATCAATACGTGCTATAGAATATAACGAGTGTCAGGCTGCTGCCTTGAACACATGAGGGATTATTCTTCACGTATGGGAGGCGGAAAGGGGCTCTAACTGTCAACCAGAAGGTAAAGCCAATTATAGCCTCGCTAATTACTGCCATTATACCCTTCTCATCTTTAACCTATCATAAAAACATTTCCCTAACAGGAAAGTGCCCCTCTGACATGCAATAAAGCAATATAAAACTGTCATATATGTCAGGACGATGTAGTAGGTGACTGATTTCTTATTGATCGACTGCTGATGGCTAAATCGATCACCATTTAGAGCAATATCACGTATAGAGTATAAATAAGATTTTTGTATCTACACACACGACCGCTTTAATAGCCATTATCATGTAAGGTTAATTTCACCCTTGATATGAAGGTGATCACACTGACACCTCTTAGCCTGCTGTACATGCATAAACCATGAGTCATCTTATTCTCTGTGGAGTGAGAAGACACTCACAATTCCCTTTTTGAATTTTAAAGGAACAGTTCAGTCACCATTTACTCATTTTCTAGATATGGATGACAGCTTCCACCATGTTAGCTGCAAGTTCGTCATAATAATGACATACTGAGGCATTATTATAAGAAGTCTTCTCATAAATTCATATCATTCCTGTTCATATCATTCCAAACCCGTATGTTTTCCTTTCTTCTAAAAAACATAAGATAATATTTTGCTGTATATGAGCCACTTTGCGTGAATATGTAAATATTTCTCTCCTGATTCAAACGATATGACTTTTTCATTGGAGAAAGGAATATTAGGGATAGAGGACTAGAGGAAGTAACAGTTATAAGTTAAATAGATGCTAATAATGAGATGGATTATAATATTTTTATCAGCTGTTTCAACGGCACCCATTTGCTGCAAAGGATTCTTGTAAATGTTTCCAAATTTGTTCCAATGAGGAGATACTTATTTGCATCTGTATGGCCTGGGGGTAAATTTTTAGCATTTTTTAATTTTTGGGTGATTTCTAAGAAAATGGAACTATATAATAATGAGCACATGATGCTAAAATATTCCTTGTTGGTGAACTTACACTTTAAGTACAAGAAGTAGGAGTAAATCGCTTCTAAAAAAGAAAAAAGAAAAAAAAAAAAAACTCTTAGGGACTGCAAGTAAAGGTAAGCAGAGCTCCGTACGCCTCACTGAGAATAAATCACACACATTTGGGTTTGCAGCCAGCGGTCCAGATAACTCACTGATTCTCTTTATTACTCTCCTGCAATCCTTTCTTCTGCCTTGATAACATGATTACAAGGGAGAATGGAAGGGTGGTGGGGTGGGGAGGCTGAAATCTGCATACATTTGTGCTCTCACACACACCTCAACATAGACATTGTGGCTCGAAGCAATCAAATGCTGTGCTGCATACAGCGCTGGTGCATGTTTTATTCATTTGCCTTCTAAAGCGTCCTGAAACTCTTTCTCTCGCTCTCCTTTCAAACTCAAAACTGTACATTGACAGGGACATGCCTTCAACACACACAAAAGACACTTGTGAAAATCAAACCACTATTTTAACCACAAGGCCGGTATACGAGAAAACAAACATGTCCACCAACCCGGATCAGTGGGCCCATGCTGTGTACCAGACTCTGACTTGTCGCTTTTCATTTATGGGGCAGAAGAAAGCAAATGTCAAGTGAAATGAATGGAAACCATTGTAATATTTGCTGAGCTCCAGCTAGAGCAGCACCAGATATGATAATCGCAAATCAAAGCAAATTATGAACATGAGGACTGTAACATTATTTAGTAGCTTCCTTATACACTCTTTTAGCATTGTATGTCCATTATCAGACGTTTGTAAGATTAAAAAAAGACACTCATATGTATTATTTATTTAGGTTCAACCGTTGAAGCCAAATAAAAGATACATCTTGCATGTTTGTAAACTGTTTGTGAACTTCAACAGTACCTGTAGGGCCTAGTTCTCAGTTGAGACACCCCTGTTGAAAGAATTGCTCCAAATTTATCCATCGTCAAATTAATGTATTTTTACTTTAAAAAACAATTACATTTAATTAGCACTTCTTGAAAGGGGTGGGAAGTGGGGGGGGTGGCAGCCTTCATCCACCAACAGTTTGTAGGCTTATTTCCATTTTACGTTGTCTGATACTTAGTAAATAGAAAAACAAAATCGTTAAAAATCAGCTTTATATATATATATATATATATATATATATCATTACTTTTTTTTTATTTGTTTTTTTTTTGGATGAAAAGCAATATAAAGTGTGACTTTTTTTACAACTAGCCTACATTCTCTGTCCATTAAATTCACATAAAAAGTCTCCTGTAGTCTGTGCTTTGGGTTCAAAAAAGACGGAAATGTACTCAAAATCCGGCGATAAAAACACATTTGAATTTGGCACTCAAGAAAAGACGTTTAACACCATATAAGGAAAAAAGGCGGAGCCTTGAAACTTATTGGCTTCACTTGTCGTCAATGCGGCAGGAGCGTGTCGTCGTCTGCCGCCAAGGAGCGTGCTTCACTGACAAACACTGTATTAGAATACTGAGGTTTATTTCTTTCCTTCTGCAATTATTAAATCATCCTTCTCTTTCGATTTTTTTTTTCCTATTATTACTCATTTTCATCCCTCAGTCACATTAAACAGTCTCAGGAGTGTGTAGTAACGCTTCTGTGTTTTTCCAAATACTAGTAACCACCAGATACCTTGTGTGGATAGAGCCAACGCTTGCTCCCTTGAGCTGACATTAAAAGTTTCAGGGACAGACATTACATTATAGTCGCTGGTCCTTCTGCTTGGTTAAGCACATTCTTGAGCCGTGAAACTCAATTAATAAAAGCATATCCACATGTTCAGTTGGGAATGTCTACTAAATTTGAAGGGACAAGAAAAGAGTTTAAAAAAAGCCATCTGTGAATTGGATACATAAATTATAGGCAGCAAACTGGGTGCATCAATTATAGTCTTCATGGCTAGCAATGAACACATCATTTGAAGCAGTACTATGCAGTCAACATTGTCAAAAAGCAACCAATACTATTGCTAAAAATAGATAGATAGATAGATAGATAGATAGATAGATAACCAGTAATCATGAGTTGTAATACTCATTGTCATATTTCATCATACAGTATAAGAATTCAGACCTGTCTTTTTTCATTCATATGCCACTGCCTCCCTTTCCTCTTCTGAGAAATGTCCCTGATTCATAGATTCAAAAGGTTGTTGCAAGAGATTCAACAACACTATATTACGTATTTTCAAAAAGAATAGTCAACCAGGTGATCATCAATACTGTGTTGTTTGCCAGGTTTTCAAAGAACTTTATGTGGGTGTGTGTCTTTCAAGGCCTATACAGAAGAAGTAGCGTAACGACCATAGCTGGATTCAGATAGTAAACATCAAGTGATGGTTTTGATGGGCTTAGGAAAAAGAAGAGCATAAGCAGCACAAAAAAACTGAACACACATATACACCCAAACTTCAAACGAAATGTGCCTCCTCCCACTACGACAGCTGGCAGAGCTCTGGTGAGTGTGTGTGTGTGTGTGTGTGGTACACCTGGCACTGTGCAGATAGAGTAAACCTCAAAACACACACAAATACAAACATCCACATCACATCAGAGTGCATCACACATGCGTTCGAGAAGGTGAACACTGATAACATTTGCCATCAATCAGCCGACTGTGAAATAAATGTCACTCTGGGGCATCTGATGGTCATCTGGATTATAAATATTATGAATACTTTATACTAAGACCGCTAATAAAAGAGATCATATTTACATGGAAATTTAAAAAGGGGTCCTAAAGTGTCTACAAGATTGTCTTTCTTTTGTGGAACACAAAACGAGTCATGTATGCTATTCGAGTTAAATAAATGTAATGCTGATGTTGATGCATGAGTTGAAGAGCTATCATAAATTATCATGAATTATTGTCAAGTTATGTTTACCACAGGCTTTATTATAGTCATTACCTAAAAATCTTCATTATAAAACCCCATAGTAAAATATGGAAAGGAACCAGCAGCAAATTAGCCACGTGAGTTTTACATTATACCTGTACCACTCAACTATACACCCTTACTTTATTTAGTATACACAGAACCATAAACATCCAAATTAGTCCCCGTCTCCACTCCGCTTGTGGCAGAACCATTTGTGGTTTCTAACCATATGCAATCCTGGACCATAAAACCATCATAAGGGTCTATATTTGAAACAAAGATTTATACATCATCTGACAGCTGCATAAATAAGCTTTCCATTTGTCAGAATATGACAAGAGACTATTTCTTAGTATTGCATATCACTAATCAAAAATTCAGTTTTGATATATTTAAAAATCAATCATTTTGACCCATATAATGTACTTTTGGCTATTGCTACAAATCTACCCGTGCTACTTACAGTATGACTGGTTTTGTGTTCCAGGGTCACATATTTTTGAGACTGTCTACAGTTTTTAAGGAAAAAATACTCAGCAATGGAGCTGAATGATAATTTGCACATGCTTTGTCTTTAATCATATTGTAGACGCCAGACATGATTTGTGAACATATATAAAACTTGATTTTAAACACAGGGGGTCTTTAAAAAGGCAAAATCGAACATTTTCACTGATGTTTTTTAAACAACTTTGGATTCTGAGTTAAAGTCAGCTGCTAAAGCACAAATATTGAGTCTGAAACTCTCATGAATAATGTTTACTTTGCCCTGTCCTGTCTAAATTAAGCCATCTCTCTTTTTCCTACTCACTCTCTCTCCTTTCAACCCCATTCCAGCAACCTCCATCCACCTCTTCTGAAGATCTGAGCTGCCCTGCTGTTCATGGCCTGAGGGCCCTGTCTACTGGCTGAAGAGTGTCAGGCCAACCATGAGAGCTTCCACCTTGGGCACATCACAGAGCCTGCTGCCCTGGAGACAACTATGTACAGCTAATTACCCAGGTATTTGCCACCATTTCACATCTTTTTTCTTTCTCCTTGTCCTTCCCTATCTCCCCTCATCCTTCCATCCATCGCTCCCATCCTGCAGGAAACATACAAGACTATTAATGTCAAATAGCTATAGGTGAAACATTCTTCTAACGTACCTGCAGAGCAGACTGGCCGTGGGCAAAGACTTGATTAATGTTGCTGATGTGTGCGTGTGCAAGAGAGACAGCGGGTGGGGAATCAGTTAGAGAGTAAAAGATAAAGGGCAGGACAGAGAGATACAGTGTTACGCTTTGATCGGAAAGGTCATGTACGTTTCTAAGTCGCTTATTATTAAAGTAATAGAACCCACCAAGAACAGAGCAGAGTTCTTCTCTTTTTTCTTTTTCTTTTTTTTTTTGGCCTGTCCACCTACAGCATCTCAAATCTCAACATATGCTGCACGTAAATATATAAATATATTTTACTAACAAGTCACAACCTATAGCTCCTGGTGTGTGTTTACTTCAATTATTTGCTGTGATGAATCTCATTATTATCATAACATTAATTTCTATATATTTTGCATAAAGAAAATAAAACCAATTTTCGCAATTATATAATAATTTACATATATAATTATAAAAGTTATACTTGTGTTCCTTTAAATAACATAATAATATAATATAATATAATAATTTAAAGGGCCCCTATTATGGGTTATGAAAGGTTCATATTTTGGTCCCAAACAACAGGTTAACATGTATGAAAGGTCAAAAAACACTTCTTTTTTTATATAATATGCATTTATTTTTATCTTATTAGTTTTTAGCACTCCAAAAATGGCACCTAGTGGTGAATAATAAATTTGCATTTTCATTCAGACCAACAAGTGGGCAGGCCACATGAAACGGCTTGGGACTCATTTTTAAAAACAACCAGTTTCAATGATTCAAAGTCAATTCAAAATTGTGTGTTGAGCTGTGTTAGACACTGAATGCAGGTCATTTTCAAAAATCCATAATAGGGGCACTTTAATTATAATAAATTACAGCATACAGTACATAATAATATTTAACAGGGGCAGCCGTGGCCTAATGGTTAGGGAGTCAGGCTTGTAATTGAAAGGTTGCAGGTTCGAGTCCCAGGTCCGGCAGGGATTGAAGGTGGAGGGAGTGAATTACCAGCGCTGTCTCCACC
>JAUMHE010000077.1:6397243-6408472 GCA_032359235.1 Enteromius mattozi
TATATATTTATTTATTTATTTTATTTTATTTTATTTTTTTACATTTGTTATTTTTTGGTTATGCGTGCACTGTCCTCCATTTCTTTAATTTGACTAGCAACAGACTCCCATCTGCAGTTGCGAGTGATTCTTGCATGATGACACCTATTAGCTAACATGAGAGACATCAGAACACATAATTCATGCATTACATGTGACAGGCTTAGAGCTACTTATGCCTGAACTAATATAGAGAAAGAAAAATCTGTGTTTCTCATTTCATACTCAGGATTGGATCTGCAGTAAATTACCTCCACCTATCCTCTCACAGAGAAAGACATTAAGGGAGGGAGGAGGGACATTAAGGGAGGGAGGAAAAGGAAGAGAAGAAGCACCAGAGAATACTGCTGAGACCACATTTAGTGATGCTGAAAGCCTAATTACAGTGGGCAGCTGCTCGTGATAGGGTTTACACAGCAGCATGCTGAGCACAGGTCAGGCTCTCCATGCATGCCTCTGGAGAACAGTGAAGAGGAACGGACTGCATGGTGAGATGTAGATCCCACAGAAGAACAACACTTTTCCTTAGTTTTACAAACATCTCCAGGCGGGGTGGTGATAGCTTGGTGGTTAGGGGTTTGGATTGGTGGGACGGAGAGTACAGGTTTGATATACAGCAGGGACGACTTATAAACTGGAGTTATTGGAACGCTCTATCACCATCGTGCTCTTGATCCAGATGGCTCCAATGGGATTGTACCTGCAATTAGTAAATTGTAAACTGCAATGATATAAAAGTATGCACTTAATGGCATGTTATCACATGGGAGGCTGTGCAAAGGATTTCATCTTAGTAACTGTTACTTTCAAGTCAAATGACTAATTAAATATACTTGTTTTCTGTAATATAGAGATTTTGTAAGATGACAAAACATGACCAAACATGCCCCACTGACACAGATCGACATGTTAAATTAACCTTTTTTTCCTGGAGACCAACAAATTACAAACAAAACAAAAAAAACTGAATAAAAAAAATAAATAAATATTTAATTCATAACAAAATGTCTCATTCTCACTAGTATGTTAATATAATAATATAACACAAACAAACCTAAAATAAAATAAATTTGCTAAACGTTTATATATTAACATTATATACATTGTATATAATATATATATATATATATATATATACTGTGTGTATACACACACACACATATATGTATATATTTAATATGGATTAATAAAAAAATATTGAATTGCGTAAATATCTATGAATATATTTTACTTACACTGTTATATAAATACACATTTTTTAATATTATATGACACTAATTTATAGTCTTCAACACACACACATACACACACACATTTTAAATAATTACATTATTAATATAATATTATATCACATATTGTTTTCACTCTCCCTGGTGAAACAAAACAAACACATTGGCGGAACCTGTGCATGTCTCACACTTCAGAGTCTCACTTCTGTCTCTTAAGGACCATGCTGCTATTCATACGAGCTGAAGGTAAAATTATTAGGTTTGAGAGTCTGCCATCGAATCCACAAGTGAACCAAACCACACACTAACATGTTCGGATCACACCAGCTGTTGTACTTTCTACACATTCTACACAGCAGTCTCTCATGGCTGGCAGATCGAATTACGGCTTGGTGGAACAACACAAGCTAAGCGTGCCGAGAGTGTCCCCAGTCAGCATGCGCTTGGATTAATATGCATAAAAATTGAAACACATATACTCAATAATCATTTAAGCACCAGACTAGGCTTGAAACAGCCAAATCCACTTGAATTCATGCATGTCACGGACAAAGAAAATCTCTCCATGGGGGTCTTTTTACAGAGCCTGGGAAAAAATATGGGGACTTGACAATATTATTCCCATTACTACTGCAGGGGTCCTTTCATATACTTCCTTAAAGGTGTACAAATGCATTTCAGGATGAAATAAATGTAAGTGGAGGAGTCTCAGAGTGAAGGCAGGGTTAAAGACGTCACATTAGACTGGTTAGAAGTGCCAAGGTCTTTTTGAACTTCATCTATCTACATTTCAAGGTAAATTCCCCCACGTTCCTGTTGAGCTTTCAGGATGTTCAGATTTTCCTTTCAAGTTAGATATTAAAGGCTGATTTTACCTCTGATGGAAAGTTGTATGGTCTGTCCCTTCCACATCTCTGTAAAGATGTGGACCTTCAGCTATTCATTATACTGTATGTGCTGCTAATCTAGAAAATCCTATTAGCAAAAACAGCTGAACATTGCATTTTATACTAATCTATAGGATTGTTAAAAAATACAGAATGTTCAATAGCAATAGATCTATAGTTTCAAGGCCTATTCACACGAGGACAGACATGACAATCATGCATTTTTTGGCTAAACAATGCATACAAAACATATAAAAGAACGCTCTGTTGTTGTCCTATTTATTGATTATTTTGTTTTGGACACTGAACATTTCTTTCAAGCATATGAACATTTTTTCTAGCCAATAACACATATTTGTCATAAATGGCGTGAGCAGTTTTGGTGTGAAAATCTTTGCTATTATTTTATACTCTTCTGTCATTTATTCAGTGCATATTTCTATATTTTTTCCTTTACGCCAGCAGTCTGTTCTGGCCATCTACTATCTACTAATCCATACACTTATTTCCCAAGCATAATGAGAACATTTAAGGCTAAAAGGGGTTTTGGATTTGCATGGTTCCTAATTGAAATGAGATTTTCTGAGGTCTTGGAAAAAGAAAGCCCATCACAGATTGTTAATTTTTTTTTTTTTTTTGAGTGCAGAAACCAATGCTTGACTTAAAGACCTGGTGTAAAACAAATAGACACACACAGAAACACACAAAGAGGCTTGTGTTTGTTTGTTTTTTCAGAACAGGCATCACAGAGCTAACCTTGAAGGCCTTAGGTTTGTGTAGCTACACACAGCACAGATAGCACTATAATCTCACAAGCAATATATCATTTAGGAGAACTAGATTTTTACATTTTCTGAAGGAAAACTCTCCGCCGTCATTGTGTTCTTTGGATGGTTGCCAGAATGTTGCTATGCAGACCTTTCCAATGTGACTATAATGTGCAAATTTGTTTTAAATGACAAGCATCTATCGTTAAAAAGTATATACATTTGTATTTTTATTTTGTTAGAAAATATAATATCGTTTCACTAGATAAGACCCTTTTTTCTCGACTGGATTGTTTTCCTCAAAAACCTTAATTTATTTTTGACTGAAAAAAGAAAGCCATGAACATCTGGGATGAAATGGGGGTGAGTAAATTATCCAAAAAAAATTATTCTGGAACTAATCCTTTCAATGTGTCCTCTTCGGTTTCTGTGGGATTATCCTCCAGACAAAAATTAGTATAGAAAAGTTAGATTCCTAAAAATAACACACCTCTCCTCAACTTTACATCTGAATAACAGAAAGTTTAATGCTTAGGGTTTTTTTTTTTTTTTTGACAGAAACAATAGATATTGGCAAGCTCTGCTATTTTCAAAGCCCCAAATTGGAAGGTAAACACAAGAAAAACGAGTAGAGGTTGGCACAATGTGGCAATGGAGAGAATGTGACAGTAAAAAAAAAGTGAAAGAGAGGGAACAGAATGATATTGGAATGACAAACAAAACAGTGAAAACTGTATGTTATAAAATAAACCCAGAATAGCAAGCCAAAATAAGACACACACACAGAAATAAATCATTCTTCCCTTCCCATCATCCCTTATCTCTATTTAAAAACACATGCACATCTTCGTCTATTCACATGCATTTTGGGTTTATTAGCTTTGTCCGCAGTGGTGCATTAGGCAGCGCATCAGCCATGAAGCACTGCGTGAGGCTCAGCCGGCTCCCTGGGGATCTTTCTATTTACTGATACTATCGGTAGAGAGCTCTACAGAGGACACAACCTCCACCACCACCCTGCTTACGAATGCCTGGTCATGGCTCAAAGATAGACTTCCTCACTTCTCCAGCTTCTGGACTAGTGCTGTTTTTGAGGGGCCTGACGCAAGCAAGCACAGACAGGCTGACTGACAATGAGGCAAACATTACACGAGACAGTAGCTACTTCTGCTGCCTGACTCAATCGTGTTGAAAATGACAGTGATGGGGTTCAGAAGAAGAGCTAGAACCACGTCGGATGTTGTTCTGAGTCGTGAGAACGTGCAAGCCTGCTAATAAATAAAAACACATGCGCCTACACACGGCGACCAAGGACACCCGAGCACAGGAACTCGCCCTTCAAGCACGTTTCGTGCAAATGTTAATCACAGGGAAAGCGACTCCAGGGGTTTTGTTCAACAGCCTGTTCCTTCATCTCCGCTTGAGCTGGAATCATTAAACACATCCACTGGACAGTGAGAAGAACACACATGGCTTGTTTGTCAATTTCAGAGGGAACAGAAGCAAATCTGAGCTTAATGAAGAGAGGCTCACAGCAAGCCTTTGAAGTTGCTAAGCCGGCGAGGCACTCGGCAAACACTCCATTGTGTGAGTTGTATGAGGTCGACTTAAGTAGAGCATCTCTTTGCGATGATGAGGAGAATTCTCTCAAAGCTCATGAAAGGAAAGTGATGGTAATACTCTTGCGGAATGCGTTTGAGTATTAGTGAGAGGGTGGAGGGAGAAAAGGAATGAATGGAGGAGAGAGAGGAAGAAAGAGTTGTGTTTTGCAAAAAGGAAAAGGGAAGATTGAAAAAAGACAAAGATTATATATAAACATGTGCAGTGCTGTCTTCTCTACAATTAATCTCTAACCATAGTAAGTGGAATAATTGAAAAACAATGCTTTGCTTCATGCCATGGCCGCATTATCACCTCAGGTGTGCATTATTTTTCTAATAATTTAACAAAAACACACAATAACGTATTTTTATTGCACAACCACTTTAAGTGGGATTCTAATCTCTTTAGCATGAGAAAGGCCTTCCCTCTAATACCACTTTCAGTCACTTGTTTCAACAGAGGAGATACAATAATACTATCAAAAATACTAAGTACGTATAATTAAATTAAACTCTCATTTTTATTAATGTATTCATATGAACAGCTAACCTGTTAAGCATTACATGATATCTGTTAATGACCTGTTAATGAAAACTCCAAGCTCTATATAAAGTAAATGAAGCACTGCTGAATACACCAGTAGATTGATTGAAGTTTGTGGCTTACAGTTTTAGGTTCTTTGTGGTGTGAAATGATTTGACCTGCGATGTTCTCCACTTTCATTTTCCTGTCAGACAGCCCAAAGGTGCTGTCACCTCTTCAACTAGACAAGAGAGAACCACTTACAGTCAACAAATGAAAAGAGATGTAACAGGCAAAGAGAAATCTATACATGGCTTTAGGCTATGCTTTTATACATTTATGTATTCTGCCACGCTCCCCCTCTCCCTCAGAATGTATTCTTCTCACAAAAGCGTATAAAAAGTGTGATGGAGAAGGAATGCCAAGCGACACTGGTTGAAGGGTAGTGTGGGATTCCTGGTGCCTGGGGACAGCCGTGTATGAAGGTTAAAAATGCAGAGCCGAGCTTGGAAACAAGGTCAGGGGGAGTGTGAACAGGGAGCGCTTTAGGGCAACAGTGGATGAAGGAGAGAGACACATATGGAATGATGTCGGAGAATATGTTTCAGACAAAATGAACACGGGTGAGGGATTTCAAAAGAGGTGGGTGGTATTGTGAAGGGATCGATTTGGTGGTTGTAAGGGGCTTCATTCACCAGCGCATGTAGTGTGTATCAGTGACCACATGTAATGGATGTAACAAAAAGAAAATATTCAGTTGCCTAGGTAGGAATTAAGAAAGCAAGAAGCTCTTAGAAAGACGTTCCTACATGAAGCTGGCAACACAAGAACTTGGGTTCAGTTTCTAGGAAATGCATGTAAACAACCTTAAAATGCAATCAACATATCTATCTATCTATCTATCTATCTGTCTGTCTGTCTGTCTGTCTGTCTTACATGTAAAAATTGTAGTCAGTAATGTAATCAAGATTACTCGTTTTTAGCAATGTATTCTGATTACTTTTACATTACTTTGATGTAATTTTTAAACTGTAATCTTATTAATAGCCTGTTAAAATGTAATATAAAAGCTTGGTCTCATAAATGTCTATATGAATAGTACGTTGAATAAAAACGAAAACTCGTAGTATTGATACACAAAAACGAACTTTGCCGTATATATGACACACACGTGTTTGGCGTGCATATAATACCCAGTATATAATAGGAAATTCGTTGGCGCACATTTGATTCATATTTTTTGCATACATATGATACTTATGTAACCCCACATCGAAAGCTCATTTTTCCATTCATAAAATTCATAAGCACATTCATAAGATTTGGTCATCTAATTTCAAGTACTTAATTTTTACTTTATGTTACTTAAAAATTAGTCAGACTACTAAAATGAGTAACCTTGATGACATTACTGACTATAACTTTAAATATGCAAATCTATCTATCTATCTATCTATCTTTCTATATGTCTGTCTGTCTTATTTGTTTTTGTCGGAAAGCCAGTGAAACAGTATGAGACATCACTGTTCAACCATCCGCTCATCCATGCATCTGTCTATCTGTCTCTCCTGTTCTAGGCCTTATCCTAATGTAGTATGCAGTTTAGGTACTTTGACTACCCCCTATAGGGCTATCACCAGACTGTCATCTCCAGGGAGTCATTCTGAAGCATCTCATTTGTTTTACTTTTTATTCCAAAACAGAATTCTCTAATTCAAGCAGCCAGCTGTGCTACATGGAGTCTTGCTCTCTTTTTCACTGCAGTAAAGTGCAGTTCCGTTCAGCTATGGACTGCCAGAGGGTCTGGTGCTATTAATTAGCTTCCGTTTATTGATATATGGTTTCCTCTTGAGAGAAAACAATGCATTCATCTCTCCTCCCTCGCATCTCTTTCAATTTCTCTCTCTCTTGCTATCTCACTCTCTCTCATGTGCGCTCACATGCACAGGCGTGCAGGATAAGGACCGGTAACAGGCATTTGAAATCGCTTTTCTTCACAAAGCAGGTGAAACAAGCATTCATTCTGCAACAACAGCCATTGTTCTGTTATTGACCACTTACACAACAAAGAGCTTAGACCTCCATTGTCAAGTAACCACAAAAACAAAATGGCAACTGTGAAATTTCCTGAACCATATATATAGAGTCCTTCTACATTACAGATTTAAAGTCAACATGAAGTCAAAATGGACACTATATATTTTCTTAATGCATACCCTTGGTCTTACTGTGCAAGATTTATCCTGCATTGACCAAAAATAAAATAAGATAAAATAAAATAAAATAAAATAGCAAGTTCAGGTCTTTTATTTAATTTTAAAATGACAGTCCACCCTAAAATTAAAATGGGTTCATATTTTTTGTCAACATACTGTATGCTTGCTTAAAAATAACACATAATTTAATTTACTACTGTATATGTGATATTTAGCAAATCTCAAAATTAATATGCATTTTGTAAATTATAATGCTAAAATTTACTTGTGGCATTTAAAACAATTTTAGAATTTTTTTTAAACATTTTTTACTGATTTATTAATAGAAAGATATACTGTATAGAACTGGTTATAGGCCATAACATGAAAATAATTATTGGCTTGTATACTGTTGTCTATTAAATAATCTACACAATAACTTTATGTGAGGGATAGACCAAATGTTATACAGCCATCAAGTATTGTAAATGTTCCATTACAGAATAGATTGCAAACACTGTACAACATTAAAGGCAAATTAAATCTATTGCATTCATAGTTCTATGGATGTCTTAATGGCGCAATATTTAGCTTGACCTAATCAATGACAATGCCAAATGAAAAGTGAGAGAAAACATCAGGACAAAGAGAAAGAACCTCTGTCAGTCAACACCAATAACCACTCAACAATGCTCAGACGCAAAGCATTGCATTGGCTGAGCATCATTTAAAAATCAATGGGGAGAGTGCATCAGGCTCTCGTGAGAAGTCTCTTATTACATTGCTCTTCCCCTCTCAGGAGGGACATGTCTCTCTAACACAATCCTTACAAACATTCATCTTCTCTCCCACTGGCATTATGATGTCATTACATTCCACAGAGGTCACGCTAAGGCCAGGCCCAATGACTGCTTTCATTGACCAGGCCGCTCTTCAGGTCTTCAGCAAAACATTAGTGAGCTGTTGACCCTTGACCCATCCTTCTCTGAACAATAAGCAATCGGCCTTTGTCTGTTTACATACACACTCCAACCGGGGAGGGAAAAAAAAGGTAATTTACTGCTGTATGGACAAGTGCCAGTTCTTTTTTTCTATCCTTTTTAATTAACTATTGCATGTGGAGCGGTTTATAATTAATTCACTTCATCAAGTGCAAAGCTGTGAAAAACGTATTGTTCATACAAGCACACTCCAGGCCACATGGTTTTAATAGACATAAAGGTTTGCTGAAAGAAATGTCAGGGATATTTTCGTAAGAGGTGAACAGAGAGAGATAGAGAGAAGGAAAGAGAGACTGACAAAGTACGAAGGGATGAAACGGTAGGAGAGAGCAAAGAGTGGGAGGGGAAGTCCATGCAAATTGGCGGTAATGCAGTCGTAAGCTTGTGCTGGCTTATCACTGGTGCATGTCCAATTTTCCGACTCAAAGCGAAAATGCAGAACAGATGATTTCCTGTTTGTTTTACAGCTTCATACTGTTAAAATATTTATTGCCCGTTCACAGCGAGAGCACAAAAAACTAATTCAAGTTCCCATCATTTAATGCCTAATGCTGATTAAAATAAATAACATGCTGATGCAAATATTTTGAAGAAAATTTTAAAATCACTTATTTTAATAACTAAATCATCAAAAACATCTTTTTGTAAATTGAATCTTAAAATATTCTGCTAATTTACTTAAACACTCATGATAACCTATGATTAAAACAAACTCTGGTGCAATTAATTTTATGCCGCAATCCGAACCTTGGTGTGCACAAAACATGCAGACCCTGCTTTCAAACAAAAACTCATGAACCGAAGACATCTAAATGAAACAAAATTGTGATGTTGCAAGATTCAGCCTTAAAAGGACAAATGCACAAGCATATCTGGTACTTCTTATCATCATCATCATCTATGTTGCTCATTAGAGTTCAGTAAAAGCCTCTAAACCATGGTTTCATTACAGCAGATCTCCAGGTGTGCACTGTTCATGCACTATTTTGACTCCTTTATGCATTTTATAATCTTTGTGTGTTATAATCTGGTCTAAATACTGCCATATGTACCCTGTTTTGGATGTTTGGTGAGTGACCATAACCTATGACCAGTTTGTTTTGTATTTCTATGTTACAGTAAAATTATCACTACTGTTTTTGATTTTCACAGAAGAAAAAATCATTTGGATAAGTAAACAATGACAGAATTTGGAGTGTACTGTTCCTTTAAGACAACTTAGGGTTACAGACATATTGTGATGGTGTCACAGGTTACGCGTTATCAACAGTTCCTTATATCCATTCAGCTCTCATCTTTTGCAATGCATCCACCAATGATAGAATTAATGTTTGTCTTTACAAAACAGCAAACAAACACGCGTAATCTCCCATCTCAGCCAACACAAAAAATAAATAGAATTTGGCAGCTAAATCCATGACCAGCATCGCCTCTACTGAAAGAGGGGATAAATATTAGTTTGGCAATGGGAAATTGGCTGTGTGACACTTTTAATAACACAGCTCTGGTTTTAAAGCCTAGTGAATTTGCTCTATAAATAAATGCCTGCAAAGACACAAAGATATTTATACACACACACAGACAAAAACCCAGTAAGGTATGAGGGGGTATTATATTGACAAGCAGACCACTCCCAAATAAGCCAAATATACATACATGCATGAGCACAAACACAATAAGGTCATTTACATTTAGAAGTATTCAGACACTAAGAATAAATACTGGCAGATGCCACTTTATATATAAATTTTTATATAAATTAAAATTAATCGATATTAATTGATATTGATATTAATGGACCAAAATATAATATTATTATACTTTTAATAATACACACACACACACACACAAATATATAAAACATTCTAACCTAACATAATAATATGATTTGGTGCTCGGTTGTTATTGATAATCCATAAATAATAATGGTTCTTATTATTATTAAAGTTGAAAACTGCTTAATTTAATTTTTTTGTAAACAGGACATTCTAAAGAGCAGCAATTACCTGAAATAGAAATCTTTTGTAACATTGCAAATATCTTTACTGTCATTTTTAATCAATTTAATGTGGGTGAAGTATTTTATTACTTATTTCAGACTTTTAAAAGGTAGTGTATCACAGTTTCCACGACAAAATTAAGCAGCGATAACTGTTTTCAACATTGACATTAAGAACTGAAATTTATTGAAAGGCAAATTAGCATATCTGATATTATTCAAAACTTTAAACCAGTAATACTTGTGACAAAAATATCAAAATTGTAAAAAACTCTATTAGGGTAAAAAAAAAAAAAGTATACAATTACAATAGGTAAAATAACTACAAACATTATTACAATTTTCAATTAAATTTAAATATTTTTACCTTTTAAGTAGCCAATTAAATTTAACTTAATAGAGTAGAGAATTTTCTCTTTTAGAAAATGTGTTAACTGTGCACTTAAGTAACATTTAGAATTTGTAAAACAAAGTCCCGTTCCTTGTATTTCATTACTCTTCATATCTGCCAAGGCATCTCGTTTTTCAAACAAAAGCTATTTGCTTTACATCCTTCAGTCTGGCGACCAAGGCTATTAGTGTGCAAACACATTTGCGTCGGGACCGGACAAACTCATCTCCAAAAAGACACATCAATTCATTACCAGTCTCGACCTCGCAAGGAATCTAACTCTGTCTCTGTGTTTTGATGCAGCCGATAATTGCACAAGAGTTTCGAACCCCTTTCCAACGAGACTCTAATGGTCTGCTTGCAGCTCCAGCATTCCTTCAGAGAGAAGCGAAGGCCTAATAAGCCTGCATGCCTCACGCGGCCTTTCCTTCAAAACAGATTATATACAAACACATCAGGGAACTAATGACTATTCACTTTCACTAGTTGAAAAAATATATTCATGTTGATCTAAAAAGCAGGGTAACACTTTACAATAACAGTACATGAATTATCATGTACTAATACATTAATTAACAATTACTTGACTGTAAACTA
>JAUMHE010000077.1:6408572-6431388 GCA_032359235.1 Enteromius mattozi
TCATGTCCTAGTTAAGTTAGTTCTTGACTAATTTATGTCTTAACTCATCATTAGTTTACAGTCGAGTAATTGTTAATTAATGTATTAATACATGAGAATTCATGTACTGTTATTGTAAAGTGTTACCAAAAGCAGTAAAGTCCCATGCTGCATTCATGAAGAGTGAGGAAAGAAACATATGCACAAAAATTTTTGAAAGATTAATCAGTGTTTTTGAACAAATCACTTTATCTTAATGTCCAGTTTTTGCCATTAACAAACCATTAACTACAACTTTTGCTTCTATAAACTCCTTGTCCTGCTTATTAATAGTTAGTAAGATAGTTGTTCAATATAGGTTTTAGGGATGTAAAATATGGTCATGCAGAATATGTAACCTATTAATAAACAGCCAATGTTAATAATGCAGCTAGTTATAACTAATAGTGAGTTAATTAGAGGTGCATTAAGCGATTTATGGCAACAATGTTGATATTTGAAAGCACCAAAACAAACACGTCCATACCCTAAAAGGGCCTCGTCCCTATTTTGATCAAAATCAACATTACTCACCTATCCAGAAAAAAAAGGGCAATCTCTGCATCACATGCTTTGAATGCAACCACAGTGTGAACAGTCATGTTGGATTTTATTTGACTTTTATGACAATTTAGATCGACATTCATTCTAATTCTGCACTGACAGAAAACCCGACACAGGGCATAGGCAGAGCGTCTGTAATGGGGAAGCCTTCCCCTGGCCACAGGGACTTGGAACAAAAATACTGAAGCGTTTTTAAACAAGGATGAGGCGTTTTGATGCAAAGGGGTGTTTATTCGGGCTGTTGTCGGCCACAACCCACGGCGTACACACCCCAACTTAATAGAAAACCGCACTTGAAACCGCGAGGTACTCCGCTTATCTCAGTTTCCCCTTATACACACCCCAGTGGGTGGAGCCTCCCTCACAACACACCTGAACATCCAACAACACTTCCCAAACGCAAAAGGGAATAAAGTGCAACATTAACATTAAACACATTGTTTTCCACAACACAAGAACATTCTGAACACGTTACAATACCACTAAATTGGACACTAAACCTATTATGTCTGTTGCTAACAAAGATCAAATGAATGGGACGTATCGACTGCGGCGTTTAACTAAGATCTTGTCCCGTTTTCATTTTTTAAAGCGTTTTTAAATTTTTGTGCATTTTAACCAATCACACACTATTCTGTTGCACTTAGGAATGCAATGACCAATCAGAGGCGTTCAGATGAGTCATCGCTGAAACTCTGTTTTGTTGAGTGCATCACAACAAACTGGAGATGTGCGAATAATGTAAGTAAAAGATTCATTTCACAGTGTAGACAGCTTTAGAGATTACAACCATAGTTCTGTTTTTTGAGGCCGCTTAAACTCGCGATAGAGTTGGTGAATGTTCTTTGCTTGCTTTCGGTATATAATTTGTTTGCTGTTTGAATAACCGTGAAAATGAAACATACTTTTTTTTTATAATGTTTTCATTAAATTGTAATCACGTTAAATACAAATTCAGTCCCATTAAATCTATTAGCCTACATGACACCTATCTGGTTGCCTAAAAGTACAGGTGATGTTTGTAGTTAATACATTTGGCTGTTTGGAGTTGGTTCACCTTCCACCTATGTAGTTGTGAAAGGTAATCAGTGGAAGTGTGATGTGTCAGAACTTTAAGAAGAATTAGTGACTCTATATACAACTCATACAAAATATGAGGGCTCGTATCAAAAGCTTCAAAACTCTACTTTCTTTCATCATATCGTTGTCTTTATTCTTCATACTGCCTGCACATAATTTCGCCAGCTTCAGCAGATCACACTATTAAAAAAAACACAGCTGAACCTGGTTGACGCTAATGAGAACACAGCATTACTGGAAACTGAGTCCATGACCAGAACAGGCAGAACACAAAACACAGAAACAGACCAATGCCTAACATTGGTGCTGGATACCAGAAATGACATAGCCCTCCCTCTAAGAGTGGATTCAAGACACCCTACACAAAGTCCAGGAGGGCAGAGTGGATTTTTTTGTGTAAATCTGGAAACCTTGTTCGTATTGTTTTTTTTGTTTGTTTTTTTTTTTGTGCGTGCAGATCAGTACAGAAACTCTTCACACTGTATAACTGATATTGGCCACATTTAAAACAGCAATGTGAACAGCTACACAAAAAAAATCGAATCGGAGAAAAAAAATCGGAATTGAGCACTAAAGCAATGTCAAATCAAATGAGCGAATGTTTCAGTTAATTCATTAATTCATCAATCAATCAATCAATCACTTTTATTTACATAGCGCTTTTAACAATACAGATTGTAGCAAAGCACTGAACATTATCAAATAGGAGAATAGAGTGATGGTAATGTATAATGACGAGATTAAACTATTTGTTTATTAAATGCAGAGACGCTCTCAGTAATCAAAAAGACGATAATAACTGGAAATTAGGTGCCTCCAACTGAGCAAGCCAGAGGCGACAGTGGCAAGGAACCAAAACCCCTTCCGTGAAAGAATGGAGAAAAAAAAACTTGGGAGGAACCAGGCTTGGTAGGGGCCAGTTCTCCTCTGGCCGGACGCCCAGCGCCTAATTTCCAGTTCAATTCATCAATAACTCATTGTTAAAGGATGTTTGTTTAATTCCTGAATCAATCTTTGGCTAGATAAAATTAAAAAAAATAAAATAAAACAATAATATTAAAGATCGGGATTAACTGTTGTTTTAATAAACAAACAAATGAATAAAGGGTTTATATAAGCCTTTCAAAATACTTTGAATTTACACAACAGAAACAAGACAGCAACATTATAATGCCATGCAAACCTCTGCAGCAAATGACAAATACCATCTCATAAAAGGGATTTATGCTGGAATTATTACTCTCCCTCAACTTTTCGCTCTTGCTCCTGTGGCATTTCCTTCAGAATCTAACTCTAAAGTAATTGTGCAGATTTGCCGAAGTCATCCTTCATGAAGTTGTTTACGCATTTCTGAGAAGAATAAAAAGCTTCCCGTTGTTCCTGAGAGGTGCACTTTTCTTTTTAAAAGCTGATGGCTCTGTCTCAAAGCTATGAGAAAGGAATTTGTCCTTCACTCACAACAACAACTGCAGCGATTCTGCTGAAATAAACAACAAATGCTAGCCAGAAATGATAAATACTGCTGTTTAGACTTTTACCTTGTGTAATTTCTCTACTTTTAAACATTCACCTTCCCACGGTCAGACTTTGTGTGTTTTTTTCTTTGTGGAAAGATAGCTTTTCTCCACTGTCCCTCTCTATGGCTAATGGTACATGTAGAATGGGAGCCATTAGGTGAAGCTGTGGACTATGGCAACACCTATTCAATGGCACTCCAATGTGACGGCCTCGTCTATCACTGCTCAGCCAGGGCCACTCACACAAGGTCAGCTTGTACTAATGACGCGTGACCGCTACCTGCCAGAGAGAGAATGAGATAGACAAGAGCTCTAGAAAGACAGAGAGTTCATGATATGAAAGCCACACGTGAAGTAATGGAGAGAAATGAGAAGGTGAAAACAATATAACAGAAGGATGGAAGGGTTATTAGATTCATCATTAGATGAATTATCTATGAGATCTTCATAAGTGATGGTGGAAATGACAACCTATCCAGAGATCAGAGGTCAGCTGTGAGTACAATCTCACCTTTGAACTCTGCCCTATGAAATTGCCCGATGGTCACAACTTTCCTATTGAACAGGACGCTGATCTTGATTTTAGACTCATAAGTATAGTCCAAACCAAAACTGAAAATTGTTTTCATCATTTAGTCACCCTAATGTCAGTTTCTTTCTTTGGTTGAATGTAAAAGAAAATATTTGAAGAATGTTAGCAATTTTTATTCGTGTTCATTTCCAATGTATGGACAAAAATACACTGAAAGTCAATGAAAACCAAAACTCTTTGGACTCTTGAGACTATCTTCCTTTGTGTTCTGGAGAAAGAAGAAATTTCCACAGGTTTGCAACATGAGGTTGAGTAAATGATAACATCATTTTTGATAGGTCTTTAATCTTAGAAATATGCAATGTGAAAATTTAGTCACCAGTGAAGATGTTGTCTTGTCTGAATGAGGCAAGAAATATGCCCAGAGCAGTTTTTAACCAAACAATTTTAAGCAAATATGTTTGTGAAATTTGTCAAAGGTCAAGAGGGGATGATTTTTTTTTACCAGAGGAAATGTTTTTACAGAATATGGACTATTTACAGTATTTTGGCCAGCAGTTAAAACTCCTTAACAATAGATTTTTTAAAAAAACACAAGCTTTCCACTTGACATTAACTGATGGACTGGAGTCTTGTGGATTGTTTGTGAATTATTGTTATGTTTTTATCAGTTGTTTGTATTCTCACTTTGACGGCACCCATTTACTGCAGAGGGGAGTGATGTACTGTAATTCTACATTTCTCTAAATCCTTTACAAAGAAGAAACAGACTCATTTACATCTTGGATACCCCGAGGGTGAGTACATTTTCAGCAAATATTAGTTTTTGGGTCAAGTATACTTCCCATAGTAAAGTGTTTAGGTAAAACTAGGCTAGTGAGAATATGTTTTGCTATTTGTTAAACTAATAAACTGCATGCAGCATCACTGCAACAGTTTGTTGCCAAGCTTATCTTTTCATACTGCTCCCAAATTCTGTCACTCATAATAACCAGCTGTCTCCCATAAACATTTCCAGCCACTCAACTACAAAAAGCATTTTAAAAGAAAAGCAACTCAGTCAGGTGCGCATGATGTCATAAATGAACAGCATTGTGATGTAATTGCAAAGCACTTACAGAAAACATGCCTACGTTTTGAATAATCTCACTGCTGTCTCTCTTTTATAACGTTTCCTTCCTCACAGCATTATTCCTAATCACAGTTTGAACTCCCAAAAGACTCCTGCCTCTCTTGGAGCATGCACAAGCGAACATGCTGCTGATCTGCAATGTGTTTCACGCCTCCGTACGACTCGAAAAGAAGCACACTTTTGTTGCACAATTATTTTGCTGAGGAGCGGAACACAGCGGCGCGAGACGTGAAACAAAACAGGTCCTCGCTGAATTGATTGCCAATTATGATAAACTGCCTTAATTACGGGGCCTAGCTCTCCGGGGGATATTTTGAGGGAGGTCTAGGTCTACAAAGCGACAGCTTTTCACTCGTTATTCTGCAGAAAGTGCCGTCGCCAGGGGTCCCTTACCGCTGGAAGCACAGCTGGTGAAGGGTGACAAGGGAGATGCTTTGAGAAGAAAATGAAGACAGTTTTACATATGCGCAAGCTAATTGTGTGATTATAGAGTGTCTATAGACTTCTCTGCGATTGGCCTACCAGCCAAAACTCCAATGATGTATTGTAAACATACCTCTAGCATACAAACAATGGCATATGCGGTTCAGTCGAGCACGTGTCTGAACATCAGCACGCAGCGCTGCTTTTTATACATAGTCATTTGGTGTAATTAGCTAAACACAGCACGCACAGGTTGCTGTTGGGATGATTGCAAGCATACTGTCAAATGAATAAGACTCTCAAAGGAAACCCAAGAGGGTGATATGGCAGGTGTCTGCCATTATGTAAAAAAAAAAAAGTCAATCTAATAAGAATGAAATGAGTCGTTTGTTCTAAACAGTTAAACCTGATTCTGTAAAGTGATTAGAAGGCACATTAGGTTTAGATGCAACTTCAATTCCCTGTCATGTGATGTGGTGCTCCTGGGGTCATTTAGTATTGCAAATTATAGGTAAATATTGTATGGTCCCTTTAAAATGCATATAGAAAGAGTAGATTTCAGGACCATGGACAGCACTTTGGATGGCTGCAATACGTATATTTTTTTTAAAATATGGCTTAGTATTATTGAAGTTATGACATTTCCTTATAAAGAAATGAATAAATAAAGATTATAAAAAATATAGTTGTCTATTCAGGTGAAGGTCAGCCTGATCTTTGTGAAATGTCAAGCCAAATTTTCTTCTGAATTTGTGTTGACTTGTTTATCCATTTGTTGTTGCTTGGAGCATTTTGCAATGACCTGGATGACTGAGAATCTTTTAAAAACACCATTATTACAAAATAGTCCATTTATTTAATCTAAAATGGAACCAACAAATGGGTAAACAAGTACAGATGAATCAGAACAACATTTTAGCTGAAAAGTAATGTGTTATCGGCATTATCATTTTATTATTATTATTATTCCAAATTCATGTGCATGTTTTTAGCAAGCAACCACATTTTTCTATCACATTATAGCTGATATTCTTTGAAAATGTTACACCCAAGATGTGGCATCATTTGGACCCTTGCAAAACGAGAACATTTTTGAGATTTGCAATTTTGCACATGCCTACAGTAAATAAATAAAAAAAGTTCTTTATTGTTTGGGAAACCTGTATTGTTAAATATCAAAACGTAAATAGTTCCCTCCAATATATGCACACACATATTGTCCAGTCAACTTATAAATTTCTAAAGTCTGCAATCAACATTTTCTCAAGGTTAAGTACTGGCCTTTAAAAAATCAAAAATTTTGTACAGTGTTCAAAAGTTCCACTTGAATTACATTTTTACTGATATTCACTTCTTTGTGAATTCAGTTTTTTTTTTCCTGTGTATACAAATGTTTGGCATTGAAAAGACCAAATAATCACCATTTACACCTTGTCAACACATATCTCACAGACAACTACATACATATGCAGACAAGCACAGCCAAGTCATTTGGACACAGATGGAGACTGACACCCGCACACGGAGACTTCACAGATCAGCAGCAGCTGAGCACTGAAAGAATTATTGCGTGCATGTAAACATATGCAGAGCAGGAGAGAGGATAATCATCGGGCGGTTTTGATAAAGGTAGTGAGATAACCTTTTCCTTCCCTGCTTCGCATGGATGAACACGGAAAATAAGAAAATCTTAATTATAACCAGCAGAAAGGAAGAAAGACAGAAAAAGAAATACAAAAGCAGCAATAGAAAAATAAAGAATGGGAAAGAGATGAGAAAAATGGTGAAGTTTGAAGAAAGTCAGATGCTACAGGCAATCAAAAAAAAGGTATGCAAATTGAAATTCAGGTTTAGATTATTCTCTGAAGTCAAGAAAATAACTGTCTTTCACAAACAGCTCATCTGCAATGCAATAATGCTAGGAAGGCAGGAAGTGGAGGGTAATCTAAATACATTACACATCACATTAACTGGTGTGATGTCAACATTTTCAAACAGAGATCTGATAAAATAACACATTATTAATTACAGATTTTTTCATAAAGTTTCAGAAAATATTATGCTCTTCAACAACCTGTGTAAAAAAAATCTGTTAATGGATGCAGCCAGAAATAGTTCTGCAAGAATCTCTTTTACAATTGTCTTTGTGCAACCTGACACAACCTGTAGTTTTCAACTAAAGTTTGGATTTTTAAAAAATGCACTTAAAACAAATGCAACCAACCATATAATTGTGGATAATTAAGATAGGAAAATAAACAGGCTTATCAACTTTTAAAAAGAAAACAGTTCCTTATCTTTTGCTGTTGTCAAAGGCCATGCATCCAATTATTTTTTATTTAAGCTTATGTAGTTCACAAAAAAACAGAATCTTTAAAAGTTAATGATTCTAAACCAGTTGGGAATTAGATAGACCACTTGTCTATGCAACTATGACTTTCCGTATAAATGTCAACATATTTCTATGCTAGATGGATAAATGAAAGGCTTATTGATTTGGCTGTGACACATTATACATGTCAAAATATTGGTTTAAAATGTGAATAAATATTTTGATATACATCTTAGGTTTAGTATATGAGTCAGCAGAAATTCTAACAAAAACTCAATAAACCATCAATAAAAAAGTCAATAAACCGAGACAGAATTACTTGACTTGAATAAAAACAAGGCTTAATTGTTTTAAGGTTTAGTAGACGTGGGTTTAAGAAGTAATTTCAGTGTGATTAATTATTTTAAAAAATATACATAAATTCTGTAATTAGAAGATTTCCTGTCATCTGAGCATTAATAATGCCAAAGTATATGCAGTGTCTATAAATTATATTCATTTTGGGGTTTTTTTCACTGCAAATATTGGTATAAGTAATCACAAGCAATTAATATGATGAATTAATCAGCATATCAGATTGACAGCCTAAATTATAATTACACATGCACAGCATAACCAAGGTCTAATTTATGAAAAACACTTATGAGGTGGCCTAACTTTAGAAATGGTGCTGTGTGGGTGTAAGAATATTAGTAGCATTAAATAATGTGATTAACAGCGAATAAACTCATATCTGAAGAGGATTTGAGACACAAAGTAAAACAGCAGCAGACAAATTGCTTGCTGAAGAGTTGGCGTCATAGTGGAGCACAACTTCTGTTTGATGTTTTAAAGAAAAAAATCTGAATTATTAGTAAAATGTGCTTCTAACAACATTTTGCACTCCAGAAACATACCTATACATACAATTCACTGCAGCATTCAACTAAAATGAATGCTGAAGACAGTAAAACAGCAAAAACTTTTCAAGTAAATTATGATTACAGGTCAGATTATTATTTATTTCAATTCATGAAGACTCACTTTCACATAGTTCCTTGTGTGTTATCACCTTGATCCAATTTATTAAGTGCGTTATTCACAAACTAATGCATTTTTATGTAAACATCACATATCAATGGCTTTTCCAACATAGTAAACTTGCTCCATAGCGCACCTAGTACAACATTGCTGAACAAGTCTGGTTCAACATGGTAAAATGGTATGGTTGCATCTGCAAATGCATGTTTTTACAGTATTTATTAGATTTAGTGTATTTTATTTTCAAACACAAACTGTGGGCATTCCTTAACTGCCACAATATGTGCATGAACCCTTATAATAAAACTACCTGGTGTCATGGCATAAACTTACCTTAAAAAAAATACATACCAACAAGTACATATCACTGCAGTTTCCAAAAGAAATTAAGACTAGATGCAGTAAAACTCACCTTTTTGACACCTTTTATTACTTTTCACACAAATTTACAGAGTTGCTAAGTTTCTACAGTTCGACAAAACAATTAAAATCTGCGTGAAAGTAGGCTGAAATGGCACAGTAGCATCAACAAAAGCATATTTCCAACATGATAGAGCTTTAACCTTTAGCAACAGTCCACCGATATTTCTATTCTGAACCACCTCAATACATACCTATATGACGTAATAAAAATGCTCCAGGGTTCAAGTATTATCTGTGCGTAACTTATGTTTTAGTGCCATTCAGTGGACATTTCTCTTTGAAACTGCAGCAAAACGTGCAGTAAGGTACGTAAAAACGGTGTTGCACAAAAAGTGCACAGAGGTACATATTTTTATGAGACCAGGTTGTAATAAAAAGTTGGCATGCTTTTTAGTGCCACTCACTGACAACATCATATAATTTTTGCAAAAATACTGCTATAGGCACATTTTCATATTTTTCATGAGTCTGCATTGGAAAAAAAGCTCATTTGAAAAGTGGCCATAATATAGTTCCCTGACAGCTGTTGTTATGTGACTATTCTTGTTATGTATACAACTCTTTTTAGTCATTGCTTATGTAATTAGCATTTTAAGAGCCAGTTTACAAGCTTGATTCCATAGGTTTCAATAAACACGAAGAGAACAACACAATGAATTTGCATTTACTGACAGAAGTATTATATTTCATGAGCCTCAATCAAACCTTGGACTTTCACAAACAAATGAAACCCTTCACATGGGGATAAACCCTCCTCACCCCCTTTTCTCCTCCCTCACTTTCTCATTTCCTCTCATTCATTCTATCCTGATGTTTTTTTACTGAGCGACCAAGAGTGTCAATCTCTCCTGACTCAATCTGACTGGGAACGCTTTGGCACAAACCTCTCATTCGTCATTGCAGAAGTGTTTTGTTTCTTTTTTTCCGCTTCTCGGTTCTTTCATTCTTTCTTTTCCACACCGCTCGAGGGCAACCTTATGCACCCAATACTATACTACTATAGGAACTAATACAAAAACTATTTCTGCCCAGCACAACAGGGAGAGGTTGAAAGGTGGAAAGGTGTTTGGAGTCAACGAAATATAACCCAGAGTTGCGAGGGGTGAGATTGAAAAGTGTGACCCTGGCGGGCTACACCGGCTAGCGCTGGAGTTTCGCACAGAGATGGGCATGTATGAGGACGGAACAAAGAGCGACGGCAGCGTTAGACAAAAGTGAAAAGCAAATCACTGAGGAATTTAAATTCAGTCACATTTTACAAGACACAAAAGTTCACATGGAGAGAAGACCAAGGCGGTTTGAGGGTCAGTGAATATTCAGAGCCCAGTCTAGACCTCAATGGATGTTTCTGTAGCCGTGCTTTGATTTATCAGGAATGTGATTGACTTTATAAGAATTGTTGAATCATTACATCTGCAAGAATTCATGACTAAACTGCAGTCTTAGTCTTAAGACACGCTCAAAGAAACCTTTACAGATCAGTTTACTGTTATCATCAACTTTGACACTGAGAAAATGCAGTATGTACATTATCTAAAACAATCCCAAAAAAAAAAGATTTGTACAGACAAGACTTTTGAGTTGTTTGAGGAATGACAAAAAATCTAAGTTAAAGTTTAAGATAATTTAAATTAAATTAATAAAAAAATAATTTAAAAAAAATTAATAAAACTAATACAACAATCTTAATAAATAAAAAAATTAATTCAATGAGGTCACTCCACTGCTAAATAGGGGTGGGACAATAAATCGATATGCCGATTTATTGCGATATTTCCAGCCGTGATACGATATCGATATCGATCTGGCACAAAGTATCTATATTTTTTTAAACACACAAAAGATCTGAATTCAGTAGACCCTTTACAGTTACAGCTCAGTTCCATTCCTTAATGAGCAAAAATTACAGCGCATTTCAGTTGTTCCAATTGACAAAATAACACACAAGTGATGATGCTGGCTCCTCCGTGTCCTGCAAAGCACACTTCAGCTTCTGTTGGATAGGCTAGCATTTGTAAACACAGCAAGCACATGTTTGGACCCCGCTCCCTGACTGTCATAACTTCCTGTGCATAAAGAAATGAAGAAAGAAATTACGTGTGTGTATGTTTGGATCTGCGCGCACGCAAAAATTTCTCCCGCATGTGTAGAAGTGACTGGTGCGTGTATTTAGATCTGTACATGTGGGTTCTGCATGTGGTTTTGTTATTTGTCCTTGCAGCGTGTATATGTGTGCACACAATCAGATATTTTTTGAAAATTTTGGAATTCGCTTAGCCTGCGATTCCCACCCCTACTGCTAAACATTATTAGCCTTATGCATAATGCAAAAATAAACTAATATATTTTAACCTAAACGTCATCTCCATTTGTATGGAGTAAACTTGCTCTGTGGTGCACCTGGTAGAGCATTGCCATCATAACAAGTTCCCTGAAACATACTGTAGTTCAAACACAGAGCTCAAAGACATAAAAAACAGTAAAATGGCATGGTTGCATCAACAAATGCATTTTTACATCATGTCTTTTTTCTTTAATATCATCGCAAAAATAACAGCTTCACAAAAATACCGTAAATTGTCAATTAAAAATGGCATTTTTGATCGCTACCGTGTGTGTCCAGAAGTTTTTTGAAAATAACTTTATACAGCACTGCACAGTTTTGTCTGAAATATTCACTGCTGGATCTGGATTGATGGAAACTCTGTAAAGAGTAGAAGAAAAGTGTGCTACCTTTTTGTTCAGTGTTATCTGCAGAACAGACTGCTGTTCCATAATTTAAATGAGTGCTTCCACTTAGTTGTAGAATACCAATGGCAAAAATCAAAAAACTACTGCCTTTCGAAACTACATCTGAAGCAGAGAGCAGACTGAAGGACTTTATTAATGATAAAAATTACAGACATAAAAGCTTAGTGCCAAAGACTTATTGGAAAAGACGAGGTGTTTTAGCTCAACTTAAAACCTTTCGTGTTTTAACAACTTGAAGCCCAGAAGGTATTTTACATTCCTAGTCAACAGTCTCTCTCTTTTCCTTTATGAATTCATTACAACTTTAGTACTGAACAACATCCTGTATAACTTAAAAACCGAACGGTAGTTGTTATCTGAAAATACATTAACACGATAACCTTTTAATCACACCTCGTTTCAAATTACTTTCCAGTGAAGTTTGTGTTCAGAATCCTTTTCTTCTTCATTCTTCGTGTCTGTTTGTGGTCCTGGCGGAGTGCTTGGTAATTAGCTAATCTGCCTAGTTGTGATTACGTTTGCTGGAACAGAAAAAGCGGAGAGGCCGGGAGGGTGAGCTGACAGATTAGGGAAAAGTTGTGCATCGGAAAAAAGGTTACTTTTCCAGCCTGTGCTGGGATCACAACACTAGAAGATTAATTAAACTCGCCTGCCATCCCATCAGGTTAATTAGGGTTAAGGCATAATTAGGACACAATTAAAAAACTGGCATGCAGTAAGGTCCCTCCATAATCAGGCAATATCTGATCATATGTGAGAGCACATTTGCATATTTTTGTGCGTGTTAAAGTCCTCATTGCATATGAATGACCCGACCTTGCCATTAGGTCCCATAAGAGAGGGCTGCTGATGGTACTGCTTCAGCCTTTAGAAGCTCGGAGAGATCGCCATCATTCCATTAAACAGGCCTGTGGGGTACGACTAACACTCTGACTTCCTTTTAGCAATAAAGCTTCATGGTAGCAATTTTGTCTGTGATTTAAAATGAACATCACCTTCACATATGAATGATGCTACCTTATGGGCTGTAAATATTTTTATCAGACAAAGTTAGATAAAAGTGTGCTCTCAGGCCCCAAACAAACAAACTAAACTTGTCCAGAGAGAATTACATCAAACCTTTGCTTAAAAGCTTTAAAAAAATCAAACAAAATACACAAAAAATAAAATAATATCAAAATTTAAAAATAAAGAAAATAATGAAATATCTAAATTACAGAATAAATAACAAAACAAAATTTCAATTAAAATAAATCACCACTATGTAAAAAAAACATGACAGCAAAGGAATTTATTTATTTATTCAAAAAAAAAAATTCTTTGAGTTTTATACGCACTCATCAAATCCACAAAACAAAAAGAATAAAAGTATAGAAATGATCATTTTGAAAAAAATTGATATTTACAGGAATTAAATCTCTTTAGCTCTTCATCATTATAACTTTTTTATAACTTTTTCCTAAATAAATAATATTTTATTTAAAATATAATATTGTAGATAAAATATATTTGCTTAAACATAATTTTTTTTGTAAACATACAAAATAATATAAACAAAATAAAATATACAAAGACAATTAATAAAATAATAAATAAAATTTTCAAAATAATAATAAAATAAAAATAGAATATGCAAAAAATCTGAAACATGATGACAATTTTTTTTTTATTATTAATGATGTATGAGAGAAAATCCACTGTATGAGAAAGGTTTCCCACTACTCTTGCCAGCATGCAAATATGACCATCAAATCCCCCTGCTGGACTGTAATATCTGAACGCTGTGAAAAAGAGTCGGGTTAGACTGACCTCTGCCTCAGCGGAGTCATTTTTCAGCTGGGTTTTCAACCAACCTTCATAAAGCTCTGAGAGCCCAGGCAGAGAAAATCTTACTCTGGGCCATTAGAGCGCTGTAAAGCTGACGAGACTTACACATGTAGCTTTCTGACCTGACACAGGCCTTCCTCCAAACAAATTGCCCCCAATTTTGTGCCACCAAATACGACCCTTGGATGTTCCCGTGACAAATTGGAATTGATTTGTGCCTTGGCTGGGACTTCAGGGGTCACGACCCACGGCTGCTAAAAAGCATTCCTGTCATTAACATTCCGGACGCCCACCTCACTGCCACGGCAACGAGAATTTCAAGGCATGAATAAAATCAATCACTATTTTTCTTTTTCTTTCTTCCCCTTCACACCCTCCAGATAACCACACAAACAAACAGGAACACAAACACTTTCTATTTTGGCCTCCTCTCTGCATTTCAATACACAGCACAGGCATTTTAATGGAAAAACATTATTCCATATGTAAAACTCACTTGAGGAATGTAAAGTACGCGCCCTGATAAACAGATGGTCAGCTCCGAGCTAAGAAATATGACGCTTTTTCGGAGATGTTTTTGCTGCGTTTTCCACTCAGCATATGTATAGGGGAGGAGGTCATTTCTGTTATGCGGTATCTTTTGAACTCTGTAACTTTGAAAAGATGTCAGACTTTGAGAAATATGCTTTTGTCAAACTCAGGCACTACAGCTTGCATTATTTACATCAAGGCAATAAAATTAACAAGATGAACCTCATTAGGGTTGAAAATAAAGAGCTAAAGTTAGTTACAGCTGAATGATTAATACTTAGTTTGATGTTTTGATACATATATTAAACAATTTATGAATTTTCATATTGCCATACCAATTTCTAGAATCAAATAAGGTGGGATGTGGGATGCCTTAAATAGCAACCAATATTCTATAAGAAAATTTCCTTTTAATTGGAATTATTTCGATTAAAGAAGGGTTTGAAAATGCTTAAATTTGTTAATAGTAAAAATAACTTTTACATTTACTGAAACACTATTTAAATTACATGGAATAAAATAACATTAAATTCAATTTAATTTAATTCAATAACCAATAAGTCAGAAAATTACCAGTAAATCATTATTATAAATAATAGTAAATAATTATAATGTAAATGAATTTAATTATTAATTTAATTTAATTATCTTTGCATGCATATGTATTTTTGTGTTAGAAGATATAATAAATGGCAACAAGGCTCAAAACCCTGCAATTATTTAAAATTAATTAAATGAATAAAAACAATCATGTTAAATGTTTATAGATTAAACGTTTAACAATAATTTAGAATGAATATTGTCTTTTATGTTAAAGATATGATAATATATGGCAACAATGCTCAAAAACAAAGAAGTACAATTATTTAATAATAAATAATAAATAAATAAATAAGCACCATTAAATCATTATTATTAATATATATTTTTTAATTACTGTCATCTCTGTACATGTGTATATTATTGTACATAGAAATCTGACTATTCATTTCTGTCCTGTCTGTGTAGAAGCATTCAAGTAAGCCTTTTTTGTACTTCACACATGATACTTGTACTGGACATGCGACAATAAATGACTTGGCAACTGAAAATGAGAGAAACTAAAAGATAAATGTGAGAAAAATAAAATAAATAATTATTTTTAATAATTTTATAAGACATGTTTCATAACACAAAGCATGAATGAACATTAGAACGTGTGGCCAGAATAAGTCAATGCTAACGGCTCAATATGAAATTAGCCTCCCCGGCAGGACGTTCGTGCAGATGGCATGAATCTCAGTCCATCAGGTTCAGCTTCAGTGGATATCAATATCAGTCTGAGGCTGAAAGCAACCATGTGCTCGGTGTTATTTACAGTGAGGGAGATCATATCAGTGATTGGAGAAATGGACTGAAGGAGAGCCACTGATTTCTGTTTAATCAGTGATTTAACAGTCCATTAACTCTGGCCAACTGAGACCGTGGCTGGACATCTGCACAATGACTTGGGCGTTTTCTGCCTCCATTTGATCACACATGTCATTGTAGATGTCAGGTTTGAATAAATATATATTCAAAAGAGTCCATTTTTACCAACCTGGTCTCATAAAAATATGTACCTCTGTGCACATTTTTATTACATTGATATAGTTATGTATTGCGGCAGTTCAGAATTTAAATATCTATTGACTATTGCTAAAAGATAACTGTTGCTAAAAAGTGCACCAAGTACGTTTATGCCAACACAGTCTCACGACCAATTCGTACGTATTTGTATGAGGTGGAAAATTTGTGCTAATTCGTACAATTTTGTACAATTTGTCAAAACCCCAGTGACGAAGCCTTCGGAGTCAAGGCCCTCCAGGGCAGAGTGAGAGCCCACCAGGGTGGCGCAGGTGGAACGGGAGCCCACCAGGGCGGCGCAGGTGGAACGGGAGCCCACCAGGGTGGCGCAGGCGGAACGGGTGGCCAGGGTAGCACAGGAGACCGGGGCAGAGCAGACATGACTGTAAGAGAGAGCACAGAGAGATTAATGAAGGACTCTTCGGTCAGGACAGTGTAGGCTGCGAGGTCGCAGGTGGCCTTTGTGGTCGGAACATGGCAGGACGAGAGTTCGAGGATGGCCTCCATGGCCAGAACAGGGCAGGATGAGAGTTTGAGGATGGCCTCCGTGGCCGGAACAGGGGACGGCGAGGCGTTATCAGCCTCCCTGGCTGTGACTAGGCATGACGAGAACTTCGATACGGCCTCCTTAGCCATGACAGAGCAAGACAAGAGGTCAATGGCGGCCCTTATGGCCGAAACAAAGCAGGACGAGAGTTCAACGGCCTCCGTGGCCGTGACTAGGCATGACAAGGGCTCAGGGACGGCTTCCATAGCCGAGGCAGAGCAGGACGAGGGTTCTATGGTGGCCCTTCTGGCCGTGACTGGGCAGGACGAGGACGAGGAAACAGCTTCCATTGCCGTGACAGGGCAAGGAAAGGGTTTCTTTGGCGGCCCTTTTGGCCGTGGCAGGACCAGGCAAGAGTTCAATGGCCTCCGTGGCCGGGACTAGGCATGATGAGAGCTCATGGGCGGCTTCCATAGCCGTAGCAGGGCAAGACGAGGATTCTGGGGCAGCTTCCTGAGCCGTAGTTGAATGAGGCCAGGGCTCTATGGTTCAAACCGACAGCCCTGGGGGTTGTGCAGCCACCAGTGGAGCCTCCGGAGAATCTATAGCCAGAGCCGACATCTCTGGGCGTTGTGCAGCCACTGGCGGCACCCCTGGGGACTCTACGGCACCCATCAATACCTCTGGGGTTAGTGCAGCCACTGGCTGAAACTCCAGAGGATCTACGGTGTCAGCCGACACCTCTGGGGATTGTGCAGCCACTGGCAGAACCTCAGAGGGACTGCTGAGATTGATTCAGCAACAGACGAGATTTCAGGCGCCGACTCGAGGACAGACAAAGACTCGGGGCAGACTTGTGGAATGATCAGGCCTCTGAAGTGCAGTGTGCAGCCCACACGCTCAAAATGGCAACCGCCATAACAGGGAGCACAGAGGAAAGGGGGACAGTCTCTAAGATGACCATGGCTGAAGCTCTTGGGACACCTGCTGCATGCACTGACATCAATGGTGCCAGAATCACGTTCCTTTATTTACAAACATGGTCATACAGGCTGGGTCAAACAGTGGTGAATGGGTATGGCAGAGGCACAAGAAGAGTCCTGAGAGATAGCGTGGGTCAGTCGAGGAGCAAATAGTATCCAGAGGGGCAAAACAAAGCAACAATCCAAATGGCAAAGCAAGGTCGGTACACGGAAAAAACACAACTAGAAAGAACACAGGGGAAACGCTTCGTACAAGGAAACCTTAATACTCAGCAGTTTGACTAATGAACATGAACAACTTTTAAAGGGTTAACAAGCTGATTAATCGCTATGGGAACTAACAAGGAGGAAGAGACTGAATAGGGGAAACATTGAAACAGTGGGGAACACACTTCATAATAAGAGTCCTTAGAGTACAATGCAGAACCACAGACAGGGGTAACACACATAACAGTCCAGGGTGGAGTGCCCTCTGGTGGAGCTCGAGGGCACTCTGGCTGGTGATCGTGACAAATTCATACAATTTGGCGACTCATAAAATACGTACAATTTATCAAAAATCTTATGAATTCGTACGTGTGAGGTCGTACAATTTAGCCACCTCATAAAATATGTGCCGTGAGACTGGGCTGTTTATGCAATAAGACCAAGAAGATTTTTAAACTATAAAATGAATTGAGTTGTACTTACTAGTTGTCTTTTACCATTTTATCTGTATTATTATTTGAAGGAGTGGAAATGCATTGCTTGTAGTTGTCATAGAGATGTGACAGTCGTGTTCTAATGAGTTTCTAGTGTTGAGGGAAACAAAACAGTTGAAGTGACTAAATGTTTAGAAGACAGGAAACATCTGTGATGATGGAGAGCGTCAACAGTCATCGTGATGGGGCATTCAAGGTGACACCAGGTTGTTATAGTGACAAGCACGAAAAGTTTCCACACCTCTCGGATGTGTTTGCTCACGTACTTGTGAAAGTACTTGTTCACAATAAGTCATCTGCTCTGGGTGGTGCTAATTCACAGAACATTTAGTTGCTTTATTTTAATAAATTGGCCACCCCTGTACACTAGTAAGTTCTAATATGTTTTTGACATGCATAACCCCAGCCAATGAGAGGCAAGTGCACTTCACCACATTTACAACACACACCAGGTTGATGCTGTGGCCTAGTGATTAGCACATTTTGCACCCACGCATCAAGCTGAGATGCCAATGTGGCTGATGCAAGTTCAAATCTGGCTTGTGACATTTCTCTATCCTGTGCCACCTCATCACTTCCTGTCATCTCCCTCTTTCTACAGCCAATAAATGCAACAAAGAAGCAAAAAGGTTGTTTTAATTCTAACATTATACTGAAGACAAATGAGCATAGTTTACTTTTAATTTTACATTAGGCCTACCAAAAATGCATCCTGACATTTACCGTATGTTAAAGAAAATATTTTTAGTCATTTTAGTCAAATTTAATTTTATCAAAATGCACTAATCACATGAGGAAATGAATCTCTCTTTTATTATTACTTTGTGTTGAGGCCAGTTGAACGCTGTCACCAAATGTCCTGGATCCAACTGCACTGATAAAGTGAATCCGGGAATAAGATAAAGCTGCTCGTAGGACCTGTCCCATCCCTGTCTCTGAGGGAGGAATGCTCCTGAATAAACTAGTCCAGAGACAAGGATGAGTCCCACAGCTGGCCCGCTGCAGGTTCAGATAACTCGCTCTAATGCATTATGTTCAGAGATGTGGTGTGCATGTCGGGCGGTCCGCGGGTCTCCCCCGCGAGTGTATGTGCGAGGAGGAATGGGGTGGTACTGGGACAGGGCTGCGGGAATCCTGATAAGGGACTGGATAAACGTAATGAGGTTGTGGGTGTGTAAATTTTTGCTTACTCTAAACAGGGAAGGCGATTCTAAGCGTAGCCCAACAGCACCTTGGTTATTTGCTCCAGCAGATGTGGCATGGAATAACAATCAGGAGGTTTGTCTCGCAGTCAGAGCACACTGTCAGTGTGTGTGTATGTCACTCTAATCTGTCCGTGTGTGCTTGGTTAGTCATGAGGCCTATATTACTTTTGCCTTATCTGTGGTCCAAGCTGAACCAAACCTTTATGGACATTATGGAATGTCAGATGAGTGTGTGTGTGTGTGTGTGCGCGCTTTAAAGTAGCAATAAGCCATGCAATCACCAAAACCGCCAACAGCAACATAGAGCTTAAACTCAACTATCCTTCCAGCAGACTAATGAAGGAAAGCAAGCACGCACACACACGTTTGATCAACAATTATGGTTCACAACACACTTTTTAGTTAAGCATCTAAGCAAGACGCTCTATCCAGAGTGGTTAAAATGCTAAAATGTTTAATGTAGGAAAGACGGTTCACACCAAGTCTGCTTAGGCTAAAAATATATATATTTTTGTTCAATCAAAATCAGTTTTATAGTTTAATACTTGGAAGCTGATAACACATTTGTGGTCAGTCTCTACATGGTCAGTGAGTTTTTCAATTGATCTAGCCTTGCAAAACAAACAACATCAACAAAACTGAAGTATTCTGGACTTCACCACTCCAGAGCATCATAGAGGTGTGATGTTTCATTTTAAAATCTTTTCAAACATGTTTTTTCAAGCCAAAACATCTTGCTCCTGTGGTAAATATAAGCTACCTGCTGTTTGTGTAGTTACTAAAAAAGCTATAAATGATTCATCTTTTTACCTTTGGTATGAAATGGAGTCACCTCATTTATTTTCTAAATGCATATTTTAACCTTGCTGAATGATTTATCCATGCATTCAATATATATTCAGTTATACTTAATTTCTGACTCGTTCCTACAAACACCTACAAGTTGTAAGGAACAGCCTGAAATGTGAGTTAGTTACTTAAATTCCCCATCCATAGCTAATTTCTCATTAAAATCTAATTAACTAACATGCTGTGAAGGGAGGTTGAATCCTGTTTAAAAGTTCAAAACATGTTCAGGTTCATGTACAAAAACCCGAAAAAAGAGTTTTGCATGCACACTGGTAAAAGTTAATATTTCAGGTTCACTTACTGTGGTGAATCTAACATCCCTGTACTTAAAAAGATAACTAAATGTCTCCTGAAAATGAAACCCTCTGGATAGGAGCAGTTGGTTTAGAGCTGTAAGCTGATGTCCACTCACCGAAGACCCTATACTGTAAGCCAATTCATCCATGTCGGAGAGACATGCGGCTCAGAAATCTCTTAACAAAAATGCTCTCATGGAAAGGTTCATGGAGTAGGAGAGAGAGAAACTTGTGGATTAGGTTGCCAAGGAAAACCTAGAGGGCAAACACTCCAACAACCCTACACCTGAAGAATGCAAAACATATCCCAGATTGAATGTTACTTTCTCTCAACTGGATAGGAACTAGAGTGCATTTTAATAGAATAGAATAGAATAGAATAGAATAGAATAGATCAGTTGTTGCTTTCAGTATGGCTGTAAGGTTACACAACACCTTAGATTATCTATTGTCATATAGTTTGTATGTTGTTTTTCCAGCCACAATGTCACTAAAAAAAGAAGCCATTTCTAAATTAGATATTTTGCATGTCACCATCGTGGCTAGCTAGGACAAAAACTTTTGATTAACATGGAAAAGATACCGTTTATGTGCATATAAATAGTACACAAAATAAAAATAAAAACTTGTGGTATAGATACTCAAAAAAGGATTTTGGCATGTACAGTATATGCTACACAATGGTTAGGATTAGGGTTGTGGAGTAGATGTGTGGATGGCATATGGAGGGGGAAGTTAGGACAATTCTGAGGACGATTTCTACTGCGGGGAAATCATCAGAACGCTATTTGTACCGCCGACCACGATCATGATTTCTACCGAGGGAGACACCCATTGTAACAGATGAAAGGATAGTACAAAAAAAGAGCCCATAGCTTTCTTCAGCTGACACTCAAACTAATGTTTTATTGTGAATATGAGATTAAGCTAAAAAATAAATGCTGTATCAGATGTAGCTTATCACACTAGCTCAGTCAATAATTTTCTACATAATACAGTTAGCTTTTTTTACAGTGCAATAATGTTTAATGAAGTAACTCAATATTCCTTTGTTAGTAGTTGTAAAGTGATATTTTTTAATTAGTATCAGAGGCTTGGGCTCAGCTGTCAAACTGAGATTTGAATCTGTGGCAGAAGGGAGTTGGTCTAAACAAGAGGGTTGTTAAAGACATTCTGTTGTTGTATATTGTGTATTTTATACACTTGTGCCATCGAACTGTTGTATAAATGCAATATCACACAAGTAGCAGTGCGATATGGCTGTATACCCTTGGCCGAATCACAGCCATATAACACTGCTACTTGTGTGATATTGCTGATATATACACTATAATTTCTCACATAAAGTTACTGTATGTCTTCAGATGATTTAATGTACCAAATTTGTAATGTATAAAAAATATGATGTACCTTTAATATAATCATTGTCTACAGGTAGTTGTGTGAAACAGACTGTATTGTTACATACATATATAATATTCAGTGACCTCCAGCTTCTGTTCTGATGTTCTCCATTATGAACTAAAATCAAATACATTTAGTTTATCATATGAAAGGATAATGGGAAGGTACCGCTTCACTGAAAGGCATTTTGCATCAAGGCCTTTAGTATGTAAGGTTAGTATTCTCAGGTACATTAGCTTTTGTTCAAAGTGTCCACTGGCTCATTGTAATTCTAGAGCTGTATAAGGCAGCGTGATTATGCTTGTATCAGAGAGAAGATGCAGAGATTAAGCAGAAGCAGCCGACGGCTTTTAGCGGCTGTTCCTGTGGGCGTTGAGTAAATGTTTATGGTGGGCATGCTGAAGCTCGGACAGACAGTTGCATGGGATGAATTGCTGAGAAGGAAATGATAACGGCTATGTCAGCATTGTTCGTGAGGGATTGTGTATGTACAGAAAAGTATTACTTCAGCTTCTGCAAACCTATGTGATGACTCATCGCCAATTTTCAAAAGTGATCTGCATATACAGTGATGAGAGAGTGATGGTTCATAAAGACCAATCTGAGCACAACATGAAGACATTTTAATGAGTTCTCACAAACTGTGCTGTCACACTTTGCACAAAGTAAATGATATGCAACACTTACAGTTAAAGCTTTGTATTGAATTCTTAGTGAAAATGAAAAAAAAAAAATTAATAAAATGAAAAAACTACTAATAAAGACAAAAATATTTGGCTAAAAATAACTTAGAATAAAAATATTATAGAATATATGTTCTGTAAAATTAAATTAAATTCAATTAAACTAAACACAAAATCTAAGGAAAAAAACATATTTTTGTAAAAATAATTTACATTTCCATTAAATACATTTTATGGAAAATAAAATAAAAAACATGAAATCCAAGCAATATTTTCATTAAAATAACTGCTTTCATTTTTTGGAAAATATAATGGACAAACTGTAATTAAATTAAATTAATTAAATCAAAAATGTTATCAAATAAAAACATGATATTGTAACATCCACACCAGGCTCTACACCAAGCTCCACCCCCACTGTCACACAGCGATCACAATCCCCGGAATACTGAT
>JAUMHE010000077.1:6439560-6454493 GCA_032359235.1 Enteromius mattozi
CCTTTTCCAAACGGCTCGAAGACGATTGGTCTCTCATGCGAGATCCCATATGTAACGTCGAAGTGATTCGACTGAAAAGGTAACTTGGATGACCTGTTACATTTGTTTAAATCCACATTGTATTAGACTGTGCATGGCTCTGTTTATTACCATTACAGTGTGACGAATGAACCTGACATGTTATGATTTTTGACATCTCCTACATTACTAATTATTAGATCAGAGACTGCCAGATTCTGTTAACACATTAACACCAAATTGGATTAGGAATGCTAAATAACTGTTTGTTTTTCCACCATGATGTCTGGCCTAATTAATCATGCAACGTGATGAGGTTTATGTGACAAACAAAATTAGGTCATGTGATAATGTAGCATACTACACTTTTGAATAACTATGGGACAAATGATTCACTTATTATTAAAAAATGTCAAAATTAAATTAAAATAAAATAAATAAATAAAATAAAGATGAAATAAAGATTAATAAATAAATGCATTTATTTACCACAGGCCAGTCCCCACAATGTCAAAGAATTTTTACTATCCTTGTGGATACATTTTGTCCACACAATGTAGCATAAAACACAAACATAACAAAACACTGTCCACAAACCCCATCTAAAAAAAAAACATAACACACACAAAACAGAAAACACACACAACAAAAAAATAAATAGAAATCATTTGTCCTTGGTAAAAACATGGTGCATAAACCCCATCTAAAAATAAAATAAAATAAAATCTATTCTCCAAACTTTTGTCTGCTTGTCCTAGGATGGAAAAAACAAAAAGCAAAGCAAAACAAACAAAAAAACACACACACAAAAACCAAACCAAAACCACTTGCCCTAGGTAAAACACTGCATAAAGTCATTCTAAAATAAATTAATAAATAATAAATTAAAATACATCTGAGCCTTTGTTTTTCCATAAAAATGAACATTGAAGTTTGGCTGAGTGAGCGCGATCTCGATTTCACGGCAATTCATAAATATTTTACGAGGTGGCTAATTCGTACAAATTCGTACGACCTCACTCATACAAATTCATACAATTTTTGCAAAATCCTACGTATTTTACGAGTTGCCAATTCGTATGAATTTGTACGAATGACCTACGCCTAACCTCACCCCTAACCCACCCTCACTGGAGTTTTAGCAAGCAGCAACCTCCCAGTCTTTCTCGTGAAACAAACACAGAAGTGAATACAACTGCAATTCATTGACTGGCCGCTAGAGGCTGGCTCCTAAAGGGTGCCCAACTTCAGAGCAGAAAAAAATAGGTTTACAGCCTGGTACAAAAAGGGGTTTTGGTGTATACAGCAAATTTTGCCCTTCATGACAACTGTGAGGAGGTGAATTTTTTTTTAAATTCATCCGTTTAAATTTTAATAAGCTTTAAAGTTCTGCATATTTAAGGGCATGGCAAGGGGGCGTGGTTTCATCTACCAGTTCCCGCATATTTGCTAAATTTTCAATTATCCGAGAGTGATACGTGGCGGCGTGATTCCAAGATGGCGACGACCGGCTCCACCCATTTTAAGCTTCAAAATTGCTCTTCAGAAACCTATGGGTGATGTCACAGACACTACGTCCATGTTTTTTACAGTCTGGGTTTTAGACAAATCGTACGAGTGAGGTCTGAATTTGTACGAATTAGCACAAATTTGCCACCTTGCAAAATACATCCAAATTGGTCGAGAGACTGTGTTGGCTGAGCACATTGCATTGTGGGATACAGTGTGCCTTGCAGTAAGCTCTCTTGTTTACTGTGTTAGGAGGTTCGAGAGGCGCAGACTTGAACACATCACAGCATCAGACACACATCACCAGTACTGCCAGGCCACTTCTCCAGCCTGCACCCATTTTTTTAATTATTGCGCCACCTTGTCTTTGCATGTTATTCAGTTTTACTCTACTGAGAGAGAGAACACTTGTTACACACACCTCATGCCACTTCTGTGCAGCACCAAAACTGTTTTTATTATTGCGCAGTTGCATTCATTTCAATCAGTTGATGAACAATGGAGCAGATGCTGTTTGTGTAGGAGATACAAACCCAATGATTAAGCTCCCAGAACATACACCCAAAACATTTCTCATCATAATCGCCTGACTCATTATACCATATTCATTAAATCTAAATGCCTCTGGATGTGATGGTCGATGAACAGAAAAGAAACGAGTCAGTCATAAAATGGTCTTGTGCATCATTTTTATAGAGACAAAAAAACACTGTGAATAAGACAAATGATCCTTAATTGGCCATAGAGTAAATGACATGTCGGAAACGTGCGAGTTTTGATCACATTCCTCACAAAACCCCTGAGAGTTTGTAATCATAACACAGTTTAATTGATTATACCATCATTGTGTTTTGCTTAGAATAGTTTGCATGTCTTCGCTGAACGGTTGTGAAGCAGGAAATAAATTACATTACAGATCAAACAGTGCCTTTTACCTGATTTGTTCTCTCTCAGTCAGTCTTTTTTTATGTGAAAATGTTTACTACAGCTTTGAAGCTCAGTATTTCTATCTATTGTGCAGTCTTCATTCAAAGTGAGATCTGCTCATACACAGCAATTCATAATTCACAAGGTCTCAACTCTCAAAAACAGGTTTTCAGGTCTCTCTCGAAAAACACTGATCATAATTCATAAGGGACCAACCTAGTTAACATCACTATCTAGTTTTGTTTCAGACGATTTAGATTTTGCAATGTATGTCCCTGTTGTTAGCGCCAGAGTTTGCTCATTAGAAATGGACAATTAGTTATTTCACCACTAAAAATGTTTAAAATATGCCTTTTAGGGCAGCATTTCACAAACAACGGCACACAGCTGGAGCAAGGGATTGAGGTGCAGGAAAAAGAATACAACTCTAGAAGTAAAAACAATCACTGTGCCCTCAGGAGATACGCAAACGTTTATTAAAAAGGACATTTTTGATAGGAAACTACGAAAGAGAGAGCAACATGTTGTGACCTCTACACCACCCAAACCATAACAGACTTGGTGTACAATTAGTTTAGAAAGGCTCAAAGAACGAGAGACAGAGAGAGAGAGAAAGGGAGAAAGAGAAAGAGAAAGAGAAAGAGAAAGAGAGTGGAAGTAAAACGTAGACACATAAAGAAAAAGATCATCATGCTCAGTAAAAAAAAAAAAAACTAAACAGTTTAAATATTATCCCAGGGATAATATTTAATAAAAATAACTTTATTTTGGCAAATTGCTTTATATATATATATATATTTTTTTTTTTTTTTTTTTTTTTTTCTTCTTCTTCTTTTTGCCATGCTGTTATCCTTATTGTTGTTGTTATTTTTCAAAGCTTTCAGATTTTTCATAATTGTTTCAAATCTTGTATATTGTATAGATTTTCTTTTACCCTTGTCACAGACCCAGAATTTCATTGAAAATCATCATAAATAAATACATCAAAATTTAAGACAACCTAAATAAAAGATTAATCATTAAAAAAAAACTAAATAAACAATCCTGAAAAAAACCTCCACTTCAAGAAGATAAAATCCATTTTGAACTAATATTATTATTAATACTATTAAAGTGTCAACATATTTTTTTTTTTCATAAAAACTGTTTTAGTTTATTAAATATAATGTAAATCATAATTGAAAATGATTTCCAAAACTTAAAAAAAAATTAATAAATAAAAAAAGGTAGAACGAAAAAGGGAAAATGAAAGAAAGAAAAAAGAAAGAAAAGTAAAAACTTTTACACTTTAGGCTTTTTTATATTTTAAAATATGATGATGATGATGATGATGATGATGATAACGATAATGATGATAATGATAATGATGATGATGACAATGATAATAATAATAATGATAATAATAATAATAATAATATTTCTTGAGAAATTCACCTTATTACAAGAAAAAAAAGAGCCGGGAGCTCGGCTGACCCTGAGCCCTAGTAGCGAGAACCCTAGTGAGGGCGTAGCTCGGAGTCCGGCTCAAACCCTGCATGCCCCCTGGAAGGAGCGAACGGCGGAGAAGGGGAGGAAGAGGGAATGCAAGAACAAGATGCGGAAGGGAAGGAAACTGGATTATTTATAGTGGTAAGATAAGGATCAGATTGGCTTACGATGAAGGCGGAATTGATTGATAATGTGGAGCCAGCTGTGTCTATTAATCGTACGCCCTTCCTCCCGAAATTAGTTTGCAACTTCATTTAAATGTAAGAAAACCTAAAAAGAGTCATTTTAAAAATAAAAAAAAACTATTTGTGTCAAAAATAATTTTTACAACTCTCCTTCACTTTTTACATTATTCCAACATTTTACAAACACTTTGCTTTTTTTTAAGTTAGTGTACTTGTTTACCAAGTAGACAAGTGTTAGTGAGGAGCAAACTATGAGAAATTGTCAAATTATGAGAAAGAAAGTAAGAAAGAAAGAAAGAATTGGTTTTAAGACACATACAATACTAGCAATAGCATTACAAGATTAAAGAGACTACAAATAAATAAATACAAGCCCATATATAAATAAACACTACTAAATTTAACTGAACTGATTGAGATGTCTAAAAACTGTTTCCACACAGCATGCAGCCTAAAGTCCATCTGGGAATTTCCAAGTACTCCTCATCCTTGGGGTATCAGATCTGGCAACAACACTAAAAATACCCTCCACAAGAGTAAACATCTCATTGTGACACTAACACCACTCTGCATATGTGCTCACAGTGTGATAATGAGTTCAGTTTCCGCCATCGGCTGCAAGCTCTGCTAAATTAAAGCATTCAAGACCCAAAAATGAATTACGAGTACTCATTGAAAAGTCAGTGGAGGAGAACGTACATTTCAACAGTATAAAACATCATCGCCAGCACAACTAAGAAATATTTTCCATCATTTAAAATAATACATCGTACCATCAATAATATGAGAGCTTGACACTCATCATGTGGCAACGTAGCCACTGGAATCTCGCATGTTGATCTAATGCAGATGACTGTCCCACACATGTGTTTCTCATCCTGCCTGATTCACAGCTCCTCCTTCCCTATCCTTCCCTCTGTCCATTCATCTCAGCAACTTATACCTTATTGGAAGCATTCAGTAATGAAAATATAATGATGTCTGTCATCTGAGAACATCGTATTTCACTCATCATGAGGTCTTGGCACGTGGCCGGCCGCTCAGTAATAGCTCTAAAGAGCAGAGATTGACAGAGCTTGACGCTTTTGTATGATAGCCCCCATCTCAGCCCGAGCGAGTGATACAGGATTCATTTGATGGAGCGGTTACCAGCTCTGACTCATGCTTGAAAATGTAATAGTACAACAAGCCTCATCGTGTACTCTGGTGCACATCAGGAACACAGTGTACACTAGCACACAATTAACTCAAAGACAAATTAAATATGGCAATAATATGCATATTAGACACAAACAAACTGGAATAACTTTAACTGGAGTAAACAGACTATATATATATATAATGTTTTAGTAGAGTTTCATCACAATTTGAATAAATGAGTAAAATGGTGTTACATGTTTACTAAATATTACTTAAAATTAGTGCCGTCAAACAATTAATCATGATTAATCACATCCAAAATAAAAGTTTTTGTTTACATAATATGTGTGTGTGTACTGTGTATATGTATTATGTATATACAAATACATATATTTTAAAAATATTTACATGTACATGTATATATTTATATTTGCATTATTACAGATAAACATATTTAATATATATACATAAAAAATTTTCTCAAATATATACATGTATGTGGGTGTATTTATATAGACATATATATAAAAAATAATACATTTTTCTTCAGAAATTCACCTTTGCCATTTCAGAAAAAAATATTAACAAATATTAAAATAGAAAAATATATTTTTAACATTTTCTGTTTCTCTTTATTTATTTACATTAAAACTGCAACCTTAGTGAAAATAAGATTCTTCTTAGAAAAACATTAAATGCCATACTGTCCCAAAATAAAAATGTTACGGCACCAATAGCCTTGGCAGCACACTTATATGGGCGTCCCAAGTCCCGGCTCACAGACATTTCCCAGTCATTACCAATTTCCCATATCCCATTATATATCCTGTTACTGACCCCAAACCTGACCCCAAATGCAAAAAGCAGGGTCTATCAAGAAATGGTCTAATGAGTCTGGTATAAAAGAACTTGACTTAGCATGGAAAGCCAACACCAAGCCAGACCCAGTCACCCATCATCAGTGCAAATAACACTTATTTACCCAGAACCACCTCAAAAGAGAAGAAGCTGCTTTGGAAGCAAAGAAAGGAACCAGCCTATATGGTTTTACCTATGTTCAAGTAAGGTATTATATACTTTTACCACCAGCAGAACACTGTACTAAAGTACAAACTTTTTGTAACTATGACTCAGTAGGAACAGTTCTGATGACAACCCTAGTGAAAAAAGCTGACACTGAAAGAGGAGGAGAAAATATAATCCAAAGAGGATAAACTTCGGGCCGTTCTCATTCTCTCTGCATTCTAAACGCCTGGAATGAAATGGCTGGACTGTTTGATTTTGCTCTGCTGGTAATTACACTCATGATGGGTGGCAGCTGAAATCTTAATTGCATTTAGGCTTTACAAGCAAAACACAGTGGGGCCTGATGAAAAGCAGTCATCTGCTGCCTTGATCCAACCCCATTAACACTGCTGTAAAATCTGACCATGTAAAGACAGCTCCTTTAAGACTGGTTGAACAACTCAGAAAGAAACAGTACGGTACATAAAGAATAACACTGTCTGTGACTGTGACATAAGGAAGAAGAATTTTTGGCATTGCTCTCATTGGCATGCATGAGCAACATTGTAAGAATCAAATCTAATTAACAGTCTGTTGTTTGCTGTGAATATGAAAGCCACACTGGTGTTTCTGCACTACAATACTCCATCAGGATATGATGAATTTCCAGCTGAGATGAAAGGCAATGGAGAGCCCAGGATCAGGTTCTTGCATGGATTTCTGATAACTATTCAGAAGCAAAGTGTTTGTAAGGCCTACTTAAGTTCTACCATAGGGACATCTCACTTCAGCGTCTCACACACACTATTCTCTCATCCATAATTGCACTGTTCTCGTCAACCAGAAGTGGGAAACTCGACTTCCTCTATTTTTTTTTTAAGAATATTTTTTTTTTTTATCCAAGTACAAATAATCCATCTTTGTCCACTTTAATATTATAGCAGTAAAAAGTGTAAAATATCACAGTACAGTAGGTGTTCAATTAACAATCTTTTTAATGCAGTGACTCTGTCTCTCTCTAAAATATCACACATTAGTTTGGGATGTTTTTGAAAAAACAATCTTAGTATCAATTTCGAAAATGAGTTATGGTGTTTTATAGAATTCTTTGATGATCAGAAAGAAGAGAAAGAGCAGACATGAAGACATTTGTAAGGTTATGTTCCTGTCACTTTACATCAATTTAATGCATTTTTTCAGAGAAAAATGTAAACAATAAATTATACAAATTAAATATTATGTAATATATAAGAAGAATACTAATTCAATAAGAGTAAAATTTCAGAGATTAAAAATAGAATATACTTTGATCACGAGTCTAGAAGTTGTGTGTTATTAGTGAAAAATGTATGTCCAATAAAAACTTTAAGGGTTAGTTCACCCTCAAGCCATCAGGTGTATATGACTTTCTTCTTTCAAGTGAATCCAACCAGAGAAATATTAAAAATTGTATTTCTAAACTCTATTGTAGTGGGCAGGTGTTTTCAGTCCAAAACATTTTAACTAAAGTGCACACAAACATAATAAGTTGTGCCTTACCAGGCTCAGGTGGGTGAATAAAGGCCTCCTGTGGTAAATCCATGCATTTTAGTAAGATGAATATCCATATGCCAAACATAATAAACACTTTTTTCTCACTTTGCTGACTGTAGCAAGAGGAAGACATTTAGGAGGATGACATAGGTACACCTACACATAGGTAGGTGTTGTGTGTGTTTCTGGGAAATGTAGCAAAGGAAACAACAGTTCCTTACTTTAGCAAAGGAAAACCAGTCTCCTCTTGGCTTACTTCGAAATCCACTGCTTCTAGTTCATCCAGCATTTTGTTTTGTTCTCTTTTCGCATTCATCACTAATCACGCAATGCAGTCTTAGGTAATCAGCCGGACTGCTTCCGCACATGACAGATAGCAGAAGTGATAGAAAAGTGTTTCTTACGTTTGAAATGTTTTACAAAAACCCCTCGGAGCAGTTTGAGGGACATTATATTAAGTTTGCGCACACTTTTGTTAACGTGTTTTGAACTGTTTTAAATGAAAACACCAACCCACTACATTAATAGAGCTTAGAGGTGCCAGGACAATTTTTAATATAACTTCAATTGGATTCTTTTGGAAAAAAAAAAGGCATATGAGTAGCTGATGTATCAGAAGTCTCATTCAGACTGTCAGTCCGAATCTGTTTTTGTGCATATCCGGATGTAATCTGATTTTAATAACTGACTGTTCACACAGCAACTGTTCATATCCAATTTGTGTGTCCACAAGCGTTTTTTTGTTTCTCAGAACGATGGTTAGCCCTCAAAGATAATTTTTTTCTCATGTTATTTGTGTGTTAAGCTTTATTTTTCCTACACTTTTGCTATACAGGATATAGTCCAATTTTTATTTGTCAACTACCCATATAGGCCAAGGATGGATTGAGGGTGAGTAAAACACATGCTAATTTTCATTTTTGGGGGAATTACCCCTTTAATCTAATTTTCCAATGTAACCAGCCACAAACCGCCAGTGATTGAACCAGTGAAATACGACTCAGTTCTTAAAAAACAGCTGTACACAAAACAAGCCGTGCTCAAAAATACAGATGCACTTAATCTAAGCTTGTCACAAACGCATCTAATTTAGCTTTCATAAGCCGGTTTGTTGCCTGTTGCCTTTGGTAATAATTGCAAAAAAACAGTTTTGAGCTATCCAATTATTTCCATCGAGTAAATTTATTGTTTGGTTTAGTTTGAGAAGCATCATTGCAGACACCAAAATAAAAAACAAATAGATACTAGTACATATTTTTCTACTATATAAAATGGCATCTGTGTCTCCTTACTTCTCAGACCCACAGATACCTCTGGAGCTTGCTCTCAGGGTCACTGGCTCACCATGTCCACTCCTCCAGACAGAAATATTCTCTGACAATACTGTTTGCTGTTCAGTTTTTTTCTAACAACACCAATAGCACCTTCTGACACGCCGAGGGGTTGTGAAAAGGTCAGGAGCTGTTTACAGAAGCCAAAGTGGCAGGATTGGTGGATCCAGAACTTTCTGATGAGTTCTCACTCTCTCTGGCTGTGAAAGAAGGCGACATCTTTTTAGCACAAGGCTTTGTTGGCATGCAACTCTGTGAGAAAGTTAGCACGGCACCCTGTTGTGAATCGATGTAAAAACACAGCTTCAGAGTGATATTTCACTTTGTGTGTTTTCCAGGATCTCTTGTTATGTTGTGGACCCTGTGTAGACGGTTTTAATAAGACAAGGGTGTTGCTTTTTTTATTGCTCTTATCAGTTTGATGAGACACTTATGTGTTTTTTGTCATGTTTAGACTAGCTTAATGTATATTTCATTAGTAAAAGTTTAGTTATCTGAATAATTTTTTTCAGAGTCTTGGAAATTTTTAAGTTAATATGCAGGATATAAACCCCTACCGATCATACATCCATAATCTGACAGAGTGCAAAGGGGATGCCAGAGAAAATGTTGGTTTGAGTGAGATAAGAAACTGTTTATTTCCCTGTGGTTTAGCGAATGGCAGGCCCGCATGAATATTACAAAAGTACTGCAAAACTTTATGAACTAATGTTATGAGATAAGGATCACCATATTGGGTAAAGCTTAAAGCTGGTAAATGAACGGTTGATACAAGCCCAAAAAGCAGTGCCCATGACCTATCAATATTGTGTCGCTGTCAGTAAAGCCTCTTTCACACAGTAATACCAGTAAATTGCTGTAAAATTACTGGCATGACTTTACCGGTATATTCTAAAATGTCAAGATTAATTTTTTGGTGAAAAACTGCTTTAAAGATTTTCAATTTTGGGCGAACTATGCTTTTAAATACACAATTTGTTATGATCCCTGTGCCAATCCAATCTTCTCAGCAGTAATTTACACGTCTCAGCTTCTTTTAGTTCTTCGTACTATGTCCTTAACTGACTGTTTTCTTTTGTAAATGAGAAAATGTCCCTGATCAGTTTGACATTTATTCTCTTTCCAGCCACCCCAGGGTCTTTGAAAGCAGAACACAGGCCTTGACACTGCTTGATTATTTCTGAGGCAATTAGTTAAAGGGGTCATATTATTTACTTGTTTTTGTGATTTCATTTCTCTCTCTCCCTCTCTCTCTCTCCCTCTCTCTCTCTCCCTCTCTCTCTCTCTCTCTCTCTCTCTCTCTCTCTCTCTCTCTGAGGTCCACTTATTTTGTTAAAATAGAATTTGAAGTAATGTTGTTGCTACTATTAAAACTTCAATACAATCCTTTCTTCACATGTGAAATGATTAACCAATGATGTGAATCACTTACTCTAAGGAGGTGGGTTTGCCATTGGGTCTAATTTAGTCTGCATCTTCCTATCCTTTAACAATATTCTCTTGGTAAACCCTGCATTACACCGTGACAAGATCTGAAAACAATAAAAAAGATCAGAGACTGAGAAAGATCAGACTGAAAGGACAGGAGATTTTGTTACAAATAATCTTCAGTCACTCTTTCCAGTTGTTGGGAACAATGTGCAGAGCTGTAGGCTGGAACGGCACAAGATTTAGGCAAGTCACATTTTACCTGTATTTTCTTAAAGGGCTACTCCACCCCAAAATGAAAATTTTGTCATTAATCACTTACCCCCATTTCGTACCCATAAACCCATAAAAGCTTTGTTCATCTTTGGATCACAATTTAAGATATTTTGGATAAAATCCGGGAGGCTTGGCTTGTGACTGTCCCATTGCCAAGTAATGAACACTGTCAAGGTCCAGAAAAGTATGAAAGACAAAAATAGTCCATCTGCCATTAGTGGTTCAATCTGAATGTTACAAAAGCCACAAGAATGCTTTTTGTATGCAAAGAAAATAAAAATAACAAGTTTATTCAACAGAGGAGACAAATTGTTGAATAAACAAACAAACAAACAAAAATTTCACATTCTTGTCACAAGATACATTTACCTAATAAGATGCATTTAAAAGAAACACTGCATAAGACATTAAGACTGTTTCTTAATTATTTTATTTCACTTGTTTTAAGAACAAACAAATGAAAAGTTAAGTAAAAATATTCTGTGTATTACTCTGTATGTATGTACATAGTATAATTGTACCTCTTATGATCTCTAGTCATCTGCTCATTTTATTCAAGCAGTACTATCTGACTAACTTTACAGACCTCAATTTAATTAAATATGACCAGAACTACATTGCCATACGGCCACATGGCCAAAGATATAATGCTATTCTGAGATGTCCGCCTAATCCACACTTTTCACTATACACGGCCTAAAAGCAGGAAAAAAATAATTTCTACATGCACATTTCAAATCGTCAAAATAATAACATAACTTTAATTGTGAATCAGATCACATGCAAAGTTAGGCAAATATATATCTGTTTGAGCACTTTTTGCACAACTGTTCAAAGCTCCAGAATTCAGGTTAAATCCCTCCAGCTTTGACTAAAATCGCAGTCATGAAGCATGGCAGCCAGACGGGAAAAAGCAGGGAGAAATGATTGCTGCAGAAAACGTGGCTGCTTCGACATCTTTTTCCTCGCTCACTAGGAATCCGATGGTAGATAAAGCTGAGCTGAATAATCCCTCAGAATTGAGCGCTATTAAAACTTTTTGTGAAAAGACGAGACCAAACTTACTTTTATAGTAAGAGTGCTGAATTTCAGGTACAGCTCATTCTTTGGAAAAGCCCTTCTACTTTGACCTGACTTTCTCTCTGTCTTTGTCTGCCCGTGTCATTTGGGCTTTCTTTCTCTCCTTCTAAAACTGCACATCCTGTAACACCTAAACACAGTGATGAAGATTCACACCATAAATTTAGGAATTTGTCACACACCTTGTTGCACACCTCTTCTCACACTGAGGATGTTGCACAAAAGTCTAAAGTTTGTTTTTCACTACTTTTATCTGTGGCCTATAAAATTATATATAGCTGTATCGAACTGTTGCAGAATTACAGTCTCTAAAGATTACAAGGGGGAGAAAGAAACAGCAAGCTATTAAAATAATTATTCTTTTAAAGTAAAGAAAATAAATGTAGCAGAATATGCAGTTGCCTCTGTATTTGGACACATAATTTAAATATATATCAAGCAAATTATGCACAAACATTTCTCAGGACTAACTTAATTTCTCTTATAGGCATCTAAAATATTAAATTATACTGTATTTAATCAATAGTTTCACAGCTGATTAAATATCATGTCACAAAATAGATCATCGTATTATTGGCATGTTTCACTAACCACAAGAAGAAAGTGAACAAAATTCTGTGTGCTAACTTTAACCCTATATAATAAGTTTCACATCTCTTTATTGAATTTTTTTTTATATATATATATCAAACAAACAAGGAAACACATTGTGAAAAATAATATCACCGACATCGCATTCGGATGGGATTAGTTTTCTCAGAGGATCACTGAGTTTGCTGAAAAACGGTAGGTAATTTGCTCTGGAATTATCACAGAGGTTGTAAGAGAAAAACACAGACATGGCAGATTCGGACGGGCTTAAAATCACCAAGTACGTCTGTGAAACAAACATTTCTCTAATGTCTAGTCCTGTCCGAATAGGGCTTTTGCTACTCACTGGATCATGGCTTTTCTTTTGAATTCATAGTTGTTATATATCTTTTAAATGCATATTTATGCAGGTTCATATAACCTAACCATGTATGTCAAGAAAGGTCTGATCCTTAGGAACTGAGTTTATGTCCAAATAATTAACCAGTAATAGTTGTATGGGGCTATGAAATATGGCTAGTCAAAGACAGCCTTTATCCTTTTAATTAGTCTCATTTATCAGAGGCTAACGTCAGTGCTTCATTTCTGCTCTGGCTCATGCTCCCTTGCCACCTATGAGGATAGAATTAACTGCGTGTACATCAAAGCCACTTCTGGCATTCACTGTCATATTGCATTTAACAGAATGGAGTGGGGAATGTGACATTTACTGCCTCCCCTTTGCGGAGCAGAGCGATTGTGCTGAATAGATTTATGTCTGAAACGCCAGCAGTATCCATAAAGAGAAAAGTGCAATTTCACAACGCCATTCACTTTCAAATAACCTCCATTCACACCTTTCCCTTCATCAGAAAGGCTGAAAGAAGGGACCGGAAACACTCTTCAACGTCACCCCATCTCTAATTACATCAGACCACTGAATGTCCCTTTATACAGGCGACACAATGCCCTCAGACTGCAGTGGCGAGTCACGGAGACTGCCACATATGATCATATGACAAAGACAAAGAAACTCCAATTTATTCATTCTTTTGAATTGAGTTTTCCCCCCTTAAGAATTAATATAAAAACTCCACTTTAATTAGAATCAAAAGATGCTGAGAGTTAAACAGAATAGCTGAGGAAACCTGCAAACATATTAACATAAATTAAAACAGGTTGTTTTACTAACGCCTAACTGGAATGAGTCAGTTTCTATACTCAAATTTGATTGGCTAGGTACTGATAGAAACAGGATTTTTGTTTCTTTCTGATGATTATATTGTTATCACTTTGCTCAAAAACACTGATTCATTCAGGACTAAAATAAGTATTTTTTGAAGTTTTTGAATCATTCACTCAAATGATTTATTCACAATCTGGCTGAATCAGGACCAAAACAATCATTTGTGATAATAAATGTAAACGTAATAAATAATATTAAATAATATTTTGTATTAATTAGTGCTGTCAAATGATTAATCACAATTAATCACATCCAAAATAAAGGTTTTTGTTCACATGTGTGTACTGTGTGTATTTATTGTGTGTGTATATATATATATAAAAAAACTCACACATGCATGTACATATTTAAGAAAATATATGCTTATATATAAAATATATTTACAGTGTGTACTGAAAGTATTCAGACCCCCTTAAATTTTTCACTCTTTGTTAAATTGCAGCCATTTGCTAATGTCATGAGTGCCCTCAAGAACCCCTAGAGGGCACTCGCATCCGTTCACCTCCCTTGGACTCACATTCTATCATGGACTCAATATCCCAGCATGCACTGCACACCAACACCTGTTCACATTCTGCAATCATCACCATCAGCTGTTGTTCGTCACCACACCTAATCACACTCACTATTTAACTGTCTCATTCACTCTCAGTTATTTGCGAAGTATTGACTATTTCTGGCTATCATACCAAGCGTTCTCTCATGTGTTTTGTTTTTGTGTTTTTGACCTTTGCCCGTTCTGCCTCTGTTTGATTGTTTTCTGCCTGTCCTGACCCACTCACCTGTTTATTGACCACATTTACGCCTAGCCTATTTGTTTCTGTTTGCCTGTGATTATGACCCTGCCTGTACGACCTTGCTTCTTATTAAAAACTGCAAATGGATCCGCACGCTTCCGTCTCCTATGTCACAGCTAAAATCATTTAAGTTCATATTTTTTTCCTCATTAATGTACACACAGCACCCCATATTGACAGAAGAACACAGAATTGTTGACATTTTTGCAGATTTATTAAAAAGGAAAACTGAAATATCACATGGTCCTAAGTATTCAGACCCTTAGCTCAGTATTTAGTAGAAGCACCCTTTTGATCTAATACAGCCATGAGTCTTTTTTGGTAAGATGCAACAAGTTTTTCACACCTGGATTTGGGGATCCTCTACCATTCCTCCTTGCAGATCCTCTCCAGTTCTGTC
>JAUMHE010000077.1:6475366-6505731 GCA_032359235.1 Enteromius mattozi
CATTGCCTTGTTTATCGACTCTGCTTCTGCCTAGCCCTTATTGTACCTGTTTGCTTATTCTGACCCTGCCTGTATGACCTTGCTCTAAATAAAAGCTGCACATGGATCCGCACACCTCCGTCTCCATTGTCACAGGTGTAAGTGTTGAAATATTTATTATGTTTATATATTTTATTAGCATCATCACTAATAATTGTATTACTAATATTGTATATTAGTAGTAGTAGTTGTAATTTGTTTATATATTTATTAATAATAAAATTATAAATGTAATAATACATTAAATATAAATGTATTATTTCACAAATAGCATCAGTGAATGAATAAATAGACCAATGAGTAACTAAATTCATAATAAAAAATGTATGAATAAATTCATAAAAAAAATACAAATTAATTATGTTAAATTTTGGCTTGTCTATGTTTATTATGTATCTATCTATCTAGTAAGTAAGTCTGAAATGATTCAAAATTACAGATTGATAGTTGCGAGGCCATTTCAAAATATAGGGTATAATCTATGCATTTGCACATAATTTGTAATTATGTAGTTGGGGTTGTTGTACACCACCTGGAAAAAAAAGTTGGAGAAGCACTTTTCTAGATTTATGGAGTGTGCCATGAGAAAAGAGCAAATGGACGTGAAGTGAGCAAGTGGGATGTGAACCGCTCTCTCAGTTCTGGTAATCCATTACTATAATGTTACTGTAATATTAAAGTGCTACTCCGTGACGCTGTGTGACTAATACCACGCTGTTAAATCCTGGTTGGTAGCCAAGATTCAGTGATTTTCCCCATTGATGGCCATATTGCTGTCGTTGGGTCTTCAAACATGTTGCGTTAATGATAAACACGCTAAAAGCCATGTTTAATCCTGAGCGTGAAAGCCCCTACTGATGCCGGCATCATTTGCATCCTTCCATCTTGACGCCCCTCCATGTGTTCATTATCATATTGCCTGCCAGCTCCGGAACACCTGAAATGATCTATGATTGCTCCTCATATGAATCACAGGAACATTTCCGGGGCCGACATATATCCACAGTCGCCCATCTACATTAATGTGTCTCAACCTGGAGCTGTGAAGACACCCGGAGAGATCATTAGTGTGCCTCCAGCAGCGCTCATCAGAAGCTATCAGTAAGACTCCTGCGAGGGAAAAACACATTCATATTCAGTGTCATGGACATCCAGCGCTTCCAGGGGTGCGAGATCTACCACCTAATTGTACTCAAGTTAAAGTATGAATATGGGGTCAAAATTTGACTTGATTAAAAGTCAAACTCTTTAAACTTTTTAATTGTACTCAAGCATTTAAAAGTAAACTATTTATTTGCTTTCCTTTAACTGATTAAACTTTTTTATTATTCAGTTACTTTAAATTAGTTAGTTAGTTGTTTATTTTGTTATCTTTATGACAAAAACTGAATACAAGATAATAACATAAAAAATAATAAATAAAGATTTTTTTTAAATAATATCAATAAAATAAAACCTTTTCAGGACAAAATCTTACTAAACAAGTCCCTTAGTGGGCGTCAATTACTTTAAATAAAATAAACATGAACTAAAATCAAAATCAATAAAAAACTAAGATTATCATTTTATTTCAGTTAGTTGACATTTTCATTTAGCTTAATTTTAAATACTAAAACTAAATAAACTAAAAATTAAAATAGATAAAAACAATATATAAAAATAACTGAATTACTGAAACTTTAACTAAAATTAAAGCAAAAACAGAAATTAAAATAAATACTTAAATATTTCAATTAATATCAAAAGATCAAATGAAGGTCTGTGTCTTGATAGCTAAATATATAAATAACCTAAATATTTTTTCTACAACATTTTTCTTTTAATCTGACATATAAAATGTAAAATATGTACAAATATGAAAAACAATGAATTATTTTAACAATGAATTACTGAATGAATTGTTAAAAATATACAAAAATAAATATTTTAATTTTTCCATTCAATATAAATACAAATAACTTTTTTTAAATATTTTTATAATTAGAGAAACTTATTAATACATAAATATATTAATACATCAAAAAACATGATACATAAATAAAGCAATACATCATCACTTCAATATTAAATGAAATTAAAGAGAAATAAGCAGTCTTTTAAAGATTAAATTGTATACCTTTGTACCATTAAATAGCCTACTTCCACTCAATTTCTCAAATTTCTAAGCTCAAAGTGTTTTCAATAGTGGTCAAGTCAAGTAATTATAATACCCAAAATAATAGTTCAGTAATGAAGTACAATTACTCAAGTACTTCACTGCTCCCTCCTTTCCTTGAGACATTTCTGAGATTTCAAGCTCCAGCTTCACATCAGTGCTGTTTAGGATGGAAGGAAGAGATGTTACACAGATTTACCAGGACATAACTGAAGCTGGTGGGTGACTGGCAGTATCTGGAGGGCACACAGGACAAATTATGGCAAAACCATTTCCTCAAGGTACTATATGGAGTCTCTTGATACACTCACAGGGGTTGTATTTGATTAAGGGAACATGATGGTAACCTGCACTAGCTTTATGGGAATTACACTCCACAGTGAGACGTAAGCCAAATCAACTCTCTGCTGAAGGAAAACAATGGTACCTTTTGCCAGCAGAAGGTCAAGTTTGTTATTACAGATTTGATTTTCTCTGTGCGATACCTGGGAAGGACCCATGACCTATTACAGGACACAGCACCGGGTCGACAGTTCAACAGCGTGTGTGGATGGCAATGTAGTCTCATACTGAGCCTTACCACTGTTTTTACTGCTATTACTACATGAGAATGAAGGAATTGAAGCAATTTTATTCAATAAAAGTACCTGAATAATTCTTAAATCATTTAATTATTGCAAGATTAAAGGTGGAATATATTTAGTATATTATCATGTGGAGTCATAATAGTCTAATAGCTCACTTCTGGTTCACCTTATAAGTAGGAAGGCAATATTATGGTTTGGAAATAAGAAAAATAAAGCAAACAAGTAACATTTTATTGTAGGCTAAATAAATTGCTTTTAAAATTGTCTCAGTATACAAGATATCTGTGGAAATATATAGTGAAATGTATTTGTTTGAAAAAGAATAACTTTGATTTGATACGATATGAAATTTAATTTAATGGATGTGTATTTTCCACTGCATTTTCAGCATATTTCTGAAGGATCGAGACACTGAAGACTGGTGTTACAGCTGCTCAAAATCAGAATTGCCATAACAGCAGTAAATTGCACATTAGTATGCAAAGATACATTGTTTTACATATTGGAACAATATTTCACAATATTCTTGGTGAGCATAATATTTCATATAAGATTGGAAAATAACTTGCATTTCATGGACCAAGGTGGAAAACATTTCATTGTTAATATTTATTATGGTGAAAATGACATAACAAAAGTGGAATGTGTGAGAGTGTGCGGGTTTATGTGGTTTATGAGGACACAAATTTGTATGACATAGGTATTACAATATGTAGGTGTTTTATGAGGACATTTTCAGTGTCCCCGTAATTCAAAAGGCTTAAAAAATATACTAAGAGGTAGGTTTAGGTGTAGGGTCAGTATAGGACAATACCACATACAGTTTGTACAGTATAAAAACCATTACGCCTATGGAGAGTCCCCATAAATCACAAAAACCAACATGTGTGTGTGTTTGTGTGTGTATACCTGTTTTCTATTCTGGTGGTGACTTAAACCTAAATACACACAGACTTATGGGGACTTGTGTCATGGCGGGGACCAGAAGGACGTTTTTTGAAAATCTAAAAATGCAGAAAGTTTCCTGTAAGAGGTAGGTTTAGGTGTAGGGTTGGTGTAGGGCAATAGAATATATGGTTGCTACAGTATAAAAACCATTACGTTTATGGAGAGTCCCCACAAGGATAGCTAACCAGACATGTATGTGTGTGTGTGTGCGTGTATAAAATGTAAATGTAAAATGTAAAATCAGACGAAATATAAAATGTTTTCCACATGAGAGGAAAGAGTCTGATAAACAGTCCAAAAAGTGGTCCAAACATTAGATTTGACAAATTATGACTATTAAAACTGCTCTGTTCAATGACTCAGAAAAGCAATTCAGTAAAATCCTCTTCCTGTCACTCCAAGTCAACATCCTGTGATGCGCAGCAAATTCAAAACAAATTCACACTCTAAAGTGAGCAAGTTCTTAAATTCCCCATGCATTCCAATCAAGTTTGTCGTACAATTCTCAAGGTCAGACCACACAGTTGTTTCTCAATGGCTTATAGCTTAAAACCCAATCTGTCAGCTGTCCACATTTTCTCAGTAGCTACAAAATTGATGTACAGAGGCAGCCATGTTCCTAAATGGCTGGGAGATGATAGAATGCCAACTAACGCTAACATGCTACATGCTCCTCCATCGCCACAGAAATGATGTACACTCAAAATCCTGCAGTCCAATTACTGTCACAGGGGCTCTTCTCAAGATGAATGTCCCCACAGTGGGCCATATCTCTCTCCCTCTCTCACACTTTTCCTTCACACACCTAAAGAGGAGGAAGGCTGATTTCATTGAGTTGTAATGTGACAGACAGACGGCTACGCAAGCCTTTAAGAGCCCTTAAGAGGTGAAGGCACAGGCTAAGAGGACAGCACCCAAGAGCCTAGTAACATAGCCTAAGGATGAGAGGCTAACTGATTGTCCCATTAACACTCCCTATTAGCCAGCCCCCTTGACATCCCGCCGTTCTAAAAGGCCTTTCAAACGGGATTACGGCCCTCCTTAGTTGACTACATTAGCCTTGCCCCATAGGGACAGGTAGGACCAAATTCGTGCTGAAGGCAAACTGTCACCTATTATTAGCCATCAATTATAACAAGGCTATTGGACTTTCAGAATTCCCTGTACCCATCCTTATCCACAGGCTGAGTGGAGAGGCTGTGTGTCAGCCCTTAATTTTAGCCAGTGCCCCACGGGAGCAGACACTGTCACCTCCTCGAATTTCCTGCTAGTTGCTTGGCAGCTATCTAATTCAGAGACCTAACCTCAGTCCTTTGTGGAGACTAAATGTTATCTCAAGACAGAACACTAGTGACCCTACAGACCCAAAGGAAGCCATCAAGTCAATTCGACAGTTTATTCTGTCTTATCTATCTATCCAACTATCTGTGAATGACACCTTGTTTTCAGACAATTTATGATGAATGTTTTGCAAAAACGTCTTTCTTTTTCTTGATGATTCATTCTCTAAAATGGCTTATTTTAAAGAATTTATATATATATATATGTATATGTGTGTGTATAAAATGTTTCATATTTTTGATGAAGCATTCTCTAAAATAGCTTTTCACAAATTCGCACTTCCTCATGAGCGAATAGAATAGCGTGTTTGGCGTGCTGTCAGGTGGGCGGGAGCTCGGTGGACTCCGAGCCCTAGGGGATTTTGCCCTTGGCTGTAAGGGTCTGGCAGAGCTCGGCGTCCGGCTCGAACCCCGCATGACACCCCCTGAGGAAGGTGTGGTTGAAGACAGAGTACGGGGCGGTGGAGGGATCCAAAAAACGAGATGCGGAGGGGAGGAAATTGTGCTTATTTAAGGCAGAGTCTCTTAAATTTGATTGGGTAAACGGGTAATAGGCTGATTGGGAATGCGGTGCCAGCTGTGGCTAATTATTCGTGCGTGCTCCTCCCAAAATTTATCAACATCATTTTTTAAATTATAAAAAAAAAAAAAATTTTAACGTGAAGTTTGGTTGAAATTAACCCTGTAACTATGCATGTTTCTACACAAATGTATAAATTTCTTTCAGTATTACTCCTATCCCCAAATAACCACCAAATATGGACTCCTGAGACTCCGACGATATGTATTTTGTCAAGATTATAAAAAATGTTGATTCCAAAAGATCGTAATACACTTGACTAAGGGGGAAGGGCCCGCCAAAATATTTAAAAGTATCATTTCTATGGTAAAGCAATGTCCAATTTGAAAATGTTTTTCACAGGATGAATCTTGAGGTTTTAATCTTTAATGATATATATTTATTATGATTATTTTTGTGTCAAAGGTCGGAGCTCCTGTTATGCCGTATACGTTCTGATGTGCACTCTTGTCATAAATTAATATATTACTACTTAGATGATTGATTTTCTCTAAAATGGATTAAAAGGGTCTTCAGATTGTTATTATTATTATGTAGTCATATATCTTAGAGGTGTACTTCATCCTAAAAATGGAAATTAGTTAATCTTCAAAATTAAGATATTAAATAAGACAAATTAAGAAGATTGTGAAAATTAAGATTCATTTTAATGAATCTTGACGTCCCATCATACAAAGTATATAACAAAACGTACAAGATCCAAAATGGTTGAAAGGCATTGTGTGTTCATATTCAATTAAAATTAATTATATGCACTAATATGCAGTTAATTATATGCAATTAAAAACCTTAATTACATGTGTTCCATCATATAAATTGTTTGCATCTCTTTACATGACTTACAAATGTTTGTATCAAATGTATTCATTTTATGACACCTTTATAACCTTCAGAAATTTTAGTTACCTGGATATTCAGTGGAAAGACAGAAACCCCTCAGGTTTTATTAAAAACATCTTAATTTGTGCTTTGAAGATTAACCAAAGTCTTCTGGGTTTGGAACGACAGTAAATGATGACAGAATTTAAATTTTAGGGTGAACTATCCCTTCAACACCCTTCTTTTAATCCATTTACCATAAGCCAATTTGAGATCAAACACAGTTGCAGGACCCCCACAGTACCAATCCACTACTGGCAGGCCGGACCATTTAGCAAAGAATGATCTGTTCTGGAATCAGATGCTTTTCATGTAATTCAAGGTGATGGAAAACTGCTTGCACAGCCATTAGAAGACATTTTTCACAACAGTGCTTAATTTTTTATATCACCAGCAGAATCATTGCAAATGTATTCTAACTATATTGCATCTTACTAGAATGTCCTGAGTCAAAGCAGGAAGCAATCAGGAAGAAACAAATTGAGAAATGATCCTAAAAAGAATATTACAGACAAAAAGACAGCGATAAGCAACAGAGAAAGTTTAGAAGAGGGAGAGATAAAGAGAAGAGAGGAGAGAGATCAGATGTTGGATCTTACAGTGTGAGCATGCTGAGACAAAGGGAGAGAAAGATAGAGTGGATCTATACAGCCCAGATCAAATGATGCAGATTTGAGAGAGAGGGAATTCAAGTGGAGATAAAATGACAACACAAGCTTTTTCCATCGACCTTGGGCATGGAAGCCAGGCCATGAGTGGGCAAAAGGAACTAACGTGTCACATAGTATATGATAAGACATTTTGAGTGTAACCGGACCCCACTCGCAAAGCACTCTGTAGGTCAAAAAGTAAGCCAGGCTTGGTTAAGACTCTAGAACTATTAGTGACAGACTAAACCCACCTAGAAATCAGTAGTATATGGGCTTCAAATCTCCTTTTGCATGGTACACATATAAAGTCAATCGCACATGTCTGTAGCGCTTTGTCACAGTACATTTCTTTTTAAATCTTTTAATTTAAATAAACTAAACATATACCAGTAATGTTTTTCTTGGTCCCAAAATACATGATGAACAAAAATTTATTAAATATTCATGAAACAATACAATTTATGTAAAGAGAACAAAAAAAAGTCTTATTTAAGTATCGAATGTTCCATTAACTGAAGTGGTTATTTAATCACATTTGGTAGTTTAGGACCTCTCACCTAGAATTTATTGAAAAAATAGTATATTTCTCTGATCTGCAATGTTAGTGTCACGCTGTCACGCTGTCCCTGTCTTTGTGTTTACTTTTTGCCATGTCCACGTGCTCTTGTGTTTGTTTTCATGCCGTTTCCCTCATGTGTTCTGATCATTTGTAACCCCGCCCTTGTTATTAGTGTTTGATCCTCTGCCAGCCATGTCTTCCAGGTGTCCCGTGTTTTGTCTTTGATTTGTCTTAGTACTTAAACCATGCCTCATGTCTCGCTCGATGTCAGTTGTTAATGTTGCTAGTCCGTGTGAAGTTCGTTCAGCTCCTTTGTGTATTCTAATAAATGTTCTTCCGTGTGAAATTCTGCTTCCGAGTCTTCGCCTCCACTGAAGAGCGATCGCCGGCTTTAGCGTTACAGATAGTTCATGCATTTTCAACAAATCAATCTTCATTGTAAATGGACACTTTATCCTAAATATTATTCTTTGACATACTGACCATTACAGAAGAACTAAATATTTAATCATATTGATACAAAATCACATTGTGATTCTCTTTACATACTTAAATCTGCAATATTATTATGTAAGATGTGTATTAATTAAAAAAACAAAAATCATTCAACGGGTGTTTTTTCAAGTGTTTGTCTATCAAAAAAAATTGTCAAATATTACAATTTTAAATAACTATTTTCTATGTAAATATTTTTTAATTTTAAATCATGTCACACATTTCTTTTAAGAAATATATATTTTTATCAACGTTAAAAGAATTTGTGCATCTTAACATTTTTGCAGAAACAGTAATATATTATTTTCAAGGTTCTTTGATTTTGACATTTATAAATGTCTTTATCGTCTTTTTTATTAATTTAAAGCATCCTTATGGAATAAAAGTATTAATTTCTATTAAAAATAATAATCGTTTGCACAGTAGTGTACTTAGAAACAAATAAGTGTTCAGGAAAGTATAACTCTTTTTTGTTGCCATATAATGTTTTGGAAAAGGGAAACATATATTTTAACTGTTTTAGACACAGAAAGGGGTCACCCTTACTGCGGTAGACACTCGTGGTAGGTCAGTGCAATAAATTCAAGGTGACAAATCCTGTGCTAGCACAGACTTTCTAGAGTTCTAGATCTGAGATGTTCTGAATATAGTTAATTGTTGATATCAGTCCTTTTAATGCTACTGCAAAAAATCTAGGTTTGAACTGGATTCCAAGCAGCAACAGTCATGCAAATCCAATAGTTGTCATTTACAAGCCAACGACAGCTTTGTCTCAAAGATCCAATCTGTTCGATGCATGAAAAGCAGATTTTTGAGCAGATCGAAAAAGTGTTGCTGGCAGGCATCGCTCTCAAGACTCACACAGTGTGTAATTAGAGACTGTACTGACAGCCGTCTAATGGAGGAACATCGCGGAATTGTAGCCATGGAATGAGGCACAATACGTTCTGGAGTGCAAGAAGCATGTTGCAAATATTAGTGTCCTTATCTAACAGCGATATACACAATCACTCCTTGCCACTTTAGCCTCCTAAAAATAATATTTGGTACACCAAAAGCTAGTGTCTGGTGAAGGATAAAGGTCACTATCTGCCCTGAAAACTGTTCTGTGAGTACATCGGTGAGCAAATTTAACTGCTACAGCTCCAGTAAAGTTTCTGACCTTTTTAAAACACCCCGTCTGCACCATTTCCCAGCTCTCACTCTGAATGAATTCAACAGTTCATTTCCATACTCTTTGTTCTAAGCATTCTTGTGCAAAAATAATAAGTTATGCTATTTAACAAGGGCAATTAAATGCTACAGACTGTTGCAGCACACTACTAGGAAAGTCTTAGTGGTTTTGACAACCGCCTTTGTCTGTTTTAATGGCCAAAATACCCTTTCTTTAAAAATAAGCACTGTATGTACTGCACATGTCAGACTCTCATTTGTCTGATTTAAATATAACTGCTTTGTTCTACATTATGATCAACATAATGTAAAATGTTGAATTTCAAAATGCACATACTGTCTTTAAAGGAAAACCCTACCGTTTTTCCATATTCCACCATGTTCTTCCCTCAACTTATACAAATTGATACATATCTCTTCTGTCTCAGTGTGTTCTATCGCGCGGCGCGTTCTATCGCGCAGTGGCGTTTTCCTTTAACATGTCTGCTTTTCTTTTATAACAGCATTACGTGAGCTGCATAAACTCCGCAATATGACGATCATGTGATCTAGCACATGATATGATTCAAAGAACTTCTTGTTCTTTAATGGAAGCAAGAACATCTTAAAGTTTCAAAATCAATGTCACTTATTAGTGACCTAGAAATTGCAGAATCTTAAATATTTCTTCATTTTACATCACTGCATTTGTTTAACTGTTTATTAGATTAAGACTGACCCAGATTCTCAATGTAGTCTCAGACTGTATGTGTGTGCATTTAATATCATTCCAAGCATCATTAAAAAAACTTCACTTCAAGTAAAATTGACTGCTCTGAAATAGAAGATGATTAATAACAACTGCACATGTCGATGCAACAATCACCAGTGCATTCAAAGCCACATCCTCAATTTGCAGTGTTCTGTTGTGATTAAAAGTTCTCACCAGGGTTAATTCGCCTCTCTCAAACAAGACAAGCAGTGTGATATTGGCCAGCTGTGATCTAACTGCTGCTGAAGAGGTTCTACAAGCTGCTCCTAAAAAAAGAAAAGTACAGTAATGTTTCAGCAGATGGCAGTTTTATTAAAAAGCAAATTAAATGCAATTTTCTAATTAGCATCTAGTTAAATGCATATGTAACTGTCTTCAGTGTCTTATGGTCCTCCAGATATCATTCTAATTTGCTGCTCAAGAAACATTTCTTATTATTTGCAATGTTGATCATCATCAAGTTCTGCTGTTGAAAACTGCTTCATATTTTTGTGGAAACCATAATACTTTTTTTCAGGACTCTTTGAAAAGTTGAAAAGAAAAAGCAGCATTTGATAAATGTTCTAGTATGAAATAAATCTTACTTGCTCCAACCTTTTAAATGGGAGTGTATCACACTTTCCACAAACATCACAACTGATTGCACAACTGTTTTCAAAATTGATAATAAGTAAGAACTATTTCCTGAGCATCAAATCAGGATATTAGAATGATTTCTGAAGGAGCATGCGACACTAAAGACCAGAGTAATGGCTTCTGAAAATCACCTTTTCCATCACAATAATACTGTTTTTACTGTATTTTTTGATTAATTAAATGCAACCTTGATTAGCATAAAATACATATATATATATATATATATATATATATATATGTACTTACCAAATGGCCCACAATTATTGAACAGGAGGAAGCCGATTTCAAAATAAGTCAACTGTCATTTTGCTATATCGTTGAGTTGAAGTTGGCAGCTGGCCATCTAGATATCCTGACAGGTTTTACAACCGAGCAGGGAAAACACTGTCAGGTTTCACAACGGAGCCCAGAGTAAAGTCACTTCAAAAAAAAAAACATGACAAAATCTGGCTTTTCTTTCTAAATCCATTTTAAAGATGGTTAAAAACTGACTTAAGAATCCCATCTGTTTGCGTATTCCCACAGCTCCTTCTCACAGCAGTGTGTGTCCATTCAGAAAAAGATTATTTGCTTAGAGAAACTGATTGCAATTCATTCCAAGCCCTACATGAGTGAAAATGGTGTTTACATTGTGAGAAATCGGCAGGATTGTGTGGACCTTAAAAACTGCACTCAAAAAACATTGAGACATTGAGAAACGTTTTACCTCAGAAAAATATAATTAGTACTTTATGGGTGACATCCCTAATGAACATTTAAAAAAAAAAAAAAAAAACAGCTACAACCAACCTAAGCTGGTCTCCCAGTCTGGTCAAGCTGGTCTTAGCTAGTTGTTCCAGTTGGTTTCCCAGCCTGACCAGTTAAGACCAGTCTGACCAACTAAGGAAGTGGCCAAAACCCTTCTAAACCAGGCCAGAAAACCAGTCAATCAGTTTTGGTTTTTGTTGTTGTTTTTTGGGGGGTTTTTTAAAGGCATATCAGTGGCTTATTAAAGCTGATCTACTGTATTTTACATAGCACATGTAAGCCTATGGAAGCCAACATACTAGTCTGTTTGTTTTTTTGGCCAGAAATGATAAGCCAATAGTTATTTATCTAATGGCTAATAATGACCCTATAAAAATAGTCCATGTTAAAATCTATTCCTCAGAGACAAATAAAATAATACTATAGTATAAAAGTATAAAAAGGTCATTTTTTAATATAATGAAATACATTACATCAATGGTAACTACTGCTAGGAAATAATGTGATCTGTGATATTACATGAACTTAAATTACTGTACATCAGAACTAACCATAATATCAAAAAACTTTTTTGCTAAGCAATGACATTCATATATATTTTTTTTAATTGCACATGGAGTGTCCAAATACTTTAGGCACCACAACATGTAAGTATCAAAGAAAGAATAAAAATGGTATCAATGGAGTCATGTTATTACTGTGATGAGCAATTAAACTGCACGGAGCACGATAAAAATCAAATGATGAATATGTTTCCATGGGAACACTCTTTTAACACTCTTTTCACAGTTCCATGTTGTCTCCCTGTACTCCTCTTCACTACTTCTCCCTCTGGCTTTCATGAAACGTGGAGACAAAGAGAATCACTAAGTAGATATAAAAATTAATATGCCCAATCTTTCCAATGCACTTTAAAATGTAGTGTGGTCTGAATTTAACTCCTTTCAATCCCAAACTCAAGCTAGTTCACATCTACACAAGCTGCATCAGTTCCTTCAGTGCGAATACCTTTAAAATCATATATGAGGCCTTTCGTGATCTTTTTGAATGAAATGTTTATCTAGAGAGTAAAAAGTGTACTCACAAACACAGACCCAAACAAACTCTGACTGGCAATCCGTCTGTAAACTGCAATGAATTGTGGTTAGTCAGTAAGTTGGTTTTGGGTCAAGCGGTTTGTGTTCAGAGCTCAGGGAACATAATTAGGCTGGAAAGAACAAGAGATAGATTACATTTGTGTGTGAGAGAGAAAGAGAAAGAGAAAGAGAGAGAGAGAGAGAGCGAGTGCTGACCAAAGGTGCAGAACATCCCCTTTGATAGCAGTGGTTCCTCTGTTTCTGTATTGCTACAAAAGACAGATAAACAGTTTTGACAGCAAAGCTTTGTGTTGTATCGCAGGATAATCATGAACTTGAATGCCTGTTTGCCTGCTGTCAGGGACTTTGATACTTTTAAAAATGCTCAATTTTTTATAAGCACTGGAATGCATCAGATCAGGGTTGCACCAAAACACTGCAGAAGAAAACCTAAGAGAACATGACACAAAACAATTTTCAATGTGATTAGGATCAAAGTAAAGACATCTGAAACATATGAAATAGTGCAGAATAGTCTTGTGTATTTTCTTACCATTTTTACCTCAACTAAAATACAAAAAGTATATTTATAATGCATTTAAAATAAATAATTTCAATTTTGATCATGTATGTAACTAAAAATGAATTGTTTAAAATGCAAATACTTAAAAAATAAAAATCTAATTTTGAACCCATATTTAAATTTTAAAAAATATATATTTAATTTAAAATATGAGAAAAATAAATATTTTTACCTAAAAATAAATAACAATATTTTAATTTACAATATTTATAAAATTACAATTTGTACCCATATTTACAAGTATTCTACAAAATAAATATTTAAATAAATAAATAAAAACAATTCCAATAATTAAATAATTTATAATATAAATACAAAATAATTCAAATAAATAAAATGTCAAATTTTGAACCCATATTTAACTAACACAAACATTTTAAATATTAAAACAAATTATCAACCCAATATTCTTTATCTAAAAATAAATAATACATTAAAAATAAACAATAAATTAATACAATTCTAATTTTGTGTATTAAAATACACATAATATAAATATTTTAAAATAAATAAATAAAAATAAAGTAAATAATAATAAATAAAACATCTATTTTAACCCCATTAACTAAATTCTAGCATTTATAGTATATTAAGATTTTAAATATATTATGAATATTTTAAATGTGGCTTTTTAAAATTCTGCTACTGTTGTGTTGTTCAGACTCCACAGTTGAATAAAAAGAGCACTTAAATGCACGTGCATGTTTATGCATGTACTGATTTGTGAACGATTGGGCGTATTTGATCACAGCATATTCTCCCATTTAGGTAGGAGGTTACACCCCTGCCGTTTCCGAGTAAATCGGAATTCAACTTCTCTACATTTTGGCAAAATCTAACCTTTTAAATTCCTAAAGAAGTCATAAGCTTTGTAGATCTCCAGCTGGGCATGTACCGGCAGTACAGAGAGCAGCTCTGTAAAGGTAAACCAGCAAGATACCTCACACACCCCATCAATGAGCTTTCCTACTCCTACAATAATTTCCATTTAGCAAACCTCCTTCAAGGTATCCTGAGGGGTAGAATCCATTACCTCGCTTACACTGTGCAACACCTGATCAGAAGTCAAAGTCAATCCAGAGTCCTACAGAATTCACACAATGAGCGGGCCTGAGAACCATTGTGCTGCATCAAAAAAGACTTCTTCTTGATCATGGTGCTTTTTTGTGTGTTGACAGCTTGAAGTTAACATCAGAGCTGGAGTCAGTCGCTTTGATATATAAATATACAAATTGAGAATCTGTTTAGGTGTTGCTTATGAAAAGATGATACGTTATTGAATCTTTTGTTCTGCTCTCGGGGGGATTAGAGTCATTTTGCCCCTTTGAAAAACTGAAAGTAGGTCATATGTTGGGATGAACAGAAAAGGACCCATTTACACTTAGTTATCCCTTGCATGTGGATCACTTGGATTGCTAATCTAACTGCACAATCAGCCTCATAAACATGCCTCTGCAAAATTGTATCCATTAACTGTTTGTGAAATTTTCAAGCAACTTCTGAGTAAAATTGTTTTTTTCTATATATTATGCACACAGGATCATTTGTACCCATGTTCAGCCCTTCTAGCTTGGCTAATAATTATTAATGTTACATTCCTAAAATTATAGCTTTGTTAAATCAACATTAAAATATTTATAAACACAACGTTATAGCAACGTTATAGTTGGTAGCACTTTACAATAAGGTGCCATTTGTTAACATTAGTTAATGTATTATCTAACATGAACAAACAACGAACAATGCATTTATTACAGTATTTATTCATCTTTGTTAACTTTAGTTAATAAAAATACAATCATTCATTGTTAGTTCATGTTAGTTCACAGTGCATTACCTAATGTTAACAAACACAACTTTGTGAATTTAATAAATGCCGAAATTAGCATTAACTAAAATTAATAAATGCAGTAGAAATATTGTTAATTCTTAGTTCATGTTAACTAATGTTGTTAACTAATGAACCTTATTGTAAAGTGCAACCGCAAAGTTAAATGATATAATGTAGTCATATTTTAGGAATATATCAAGAAAGAAAAAAACTCCTATATATTACCTTTTCATTGTAGAAACAGGAAACTGCTTATTTCATATAGATATCCTGCAAAAAGACAAAAAAAACCTTCTTGATTACATATACATTCACAGATTTTCAAGCAAATACTCTAAAAAATACTATTTAAATGTCCAACTGAGGTTCCACCCCGGCTTCCTAACTAGCAAGAGTTTTTCAAAGCGTTCCACCATCAGCTTAATTAGGTGGGTTGTAATCTGGCTGCATCTGATCAAGCAGTGTGATGCAGAAAAAAATAACCTCTCTGTGACTTTACAGCAGTGATCGATGATATGAGGAGGATGTGTCAACATGGATCCTACTTTAACAAGTATGTTTCGAAGAATTTTAATCACCCCATGATACTTTATGAAGCAATCACAATAAAGCAACAGTACCGCCGATTATTTTGAACCGGCTCTTTGAAAAGAACTGAGTTGGACTTTCCATCATCACATCATTTAAACAGCAGAATAATTTAGTTTTCATTTGCAATGAAAATTAAAAGTTGCGTTTAGAGCTAGATAGGCCTACTGTGGAAACATCATTCTGGTATCCATGGAAACAATACCTAAGGCCATTTCAATGGTGAAGCCAATGGCAAAAAAAAAAAATAGTGGATGAGGATTCACCTTAATGTGTATGTAGAGCATTTACAATGAAGCCCTTTTGATTACTTTAGTTAAATTCCAGCATAGCTCAAAGCCCTTTTGAGACTCATTTTGGTGTGCAGCGAGCAATCTCTGAATCTGTTGCAGCAATCACTGCAGACAGCACAAGCCCTGCTCTTTCATGCCTGGCTGATTTCATTCGTGACTCAGGTAAGAGTCGCCCTGGACTTGAGGCTGCTTGCTGCCCGAGGACAAACCCGTCGCCAGATGGTCATCTCGTGTCTGCCTTGCTGTTCTCGGCAGGTTTCCTTTCACGTCTCATCAGCTCAGCATACGGTTCCGGGATAACTGAATTCAGCGATGCACTGCTGCCGCCCACCGGTAAGAGCGGCGTGTGCGCTCAGCGCTTACAGTACGGGAGACCGATCAGTGTTACGCATTCGTGTCAATTATTACTGATAATCATAATTATCATAATTATTATTTTATTGTTATTGTACATTATAAAAATGTAATAAAAAGCAAAAAAATGAATAGAATAATAATAATAAAAAAAAATAGCATTTTAAATTCAATTTAAAATGCATAAGTTCACATTTTATATGTACATTTTCAATCAGGGTTTCAAGTTTAGTTTATTTACAGAGCACATTTAAAAACAACAATGTGACCAAAGTTCTGTACATAAAGGGTCATAAACAAACAATATGGTTGCCTGCTGTACATAGGATTGTACATTACACACAACACACATGCAAAAAAAAAAAAAACAGAATTACTTAAACAGGGTTACAACAGAATAATAAAATAACTAATTGGTTGTATAAATATTTATTTTATTATTATCATCATCATCATCATTATCATTATTATTACTATAAATTTGATTTAAATATCCATGTTTTAACTGGTGTTAGAATAGAATGAAAAAAAATAATATATTATGATAAATTAAATATATAATAATATATTATTATAATTAATTAATTGAATATATTGTTGTAGTGTTTCTTTTCTTTTAATAAGGTAAATTTGCTTTTACCATTAAATATTTTTTTTCTTTTTATTACTTTTTATACCATCTAGATATACCACTAAACCTCTACTTAATTGTTTTTTATTTTGTTAAAGGGTTTATGTAGTAAATATTTTATATATTTTTATATTGCAAAGGTGTGTATATGCATATATTTTTAAGTGACTTATTATATTTTTACAAAGGCTACTGTCACGTCAGAAGGGTGGTGGTCATGCATGTCCCTGTAGCTCACTTTTAACTAGTAAAAATGACAGTCTTATAACTCACCGTGTGCACAACGCTGTTCGGTCTACAGAGCATTTGTTGTCATGGCGAGCACTAAATAAAAATTGTTTCTGTAAATTTCTCACAGTCAGTTCCTAACGCTGAGTCCCTTTAGAATGTACTGGCAGTGCTGCTTATTAAAAAACACTTCCTTTGTGCTAAAAACCTAAGTGCAGAGAAACCTTTAGACCATAACCCCTTTAAGTAGGTTTTTTTAATGTTTTGGAAGGTTTAAAATGCTTTTGAATTCTAACATCATCCTTGGAATACATAATGGAAAGGGTTTCAATGTATTCAAAGCCAGCAGTGATGAATCTGACTGCAAGGATAGGTCATAATATAATTTTCTACAAAGGAAAAACTTAATTAACAGATTCACTGCCATCAAAGCGGAGATAGAAAATGCAAGTCCTATGTTATCCACCCATCTATTCATACAAAGTGTATGCCTTTCATTTTTAATATTTAATCAAAACAGACAAAAACACTAGTAGCGGTAAGCCTGTGCCTAAAGACATTGTATGTACCATGGTAGGCTGTTTGAACACTGTTTGCTTTATAACTGTCTATGCAATAACAGAGTGAAGAAATTAGAGATATATAGACAGAGTCATGTTGGTGTGAACAAACATTCTCAACGTGTACCACCCCACAGGTCGTGACTTTTCCCACTTCTTTTCTAAGACACTTCACATTACATGCCCATACTTTCCAAATAGCCTGCCGTTTAAATGTTACCTCAAATACCACTTCATATTGCCTCTAACCCTCTATAGTTACAAAAGCTTTGTCAAAACTGTATTGACATTCAGTCAGTCAGGTTGTTCTTTCAGAGCCTAGTGCAGTACTTATCAAAGGCCTCGGTATGGATGGTTTCATAGGCTGAATTAATTCCCGAGCATATCCCAGGAGCAGCCCGAGGGGGGAGGGAGGTATAATCGCTGTAATCTTTGAACTACTAACAGATCTCAGAGCTAATTTGCCACACTTCAGTTCTCTAATGCAATATATATGTATATATATATGGAACTTTTACCTTGTGTTTCGTGGCGTAACAAATTTACACATTAAAGGGATAGTGAATGAGACTGAGTAAATGATTTTTGGGTAAACTTCTTCTAGAAGATGGTAAGTCCCACCCTGTTCCTGGAAGCCCCCCAAAGTTTTGTACGTCTCTTTAATTAAACACAACTGATTCGGCTTATCAGCTCATTAGTAGTGGCTCTTGAAATGTGTGCGTCATAGCAGAAAGATTCAAAATGTTCTCTCAGGGGGCCTCCAGGAACAGGGTTGCCATGTGTTCTTTATTTTCATGTTTGTTAACACAATCAATATACTTGGATGCAAGTCAACAGTAGGGAGGTGACAAAAGCCATATAGTCCATATAGGCGGTATAGGCTACAAACTAAACTTTAGAGTGAATGCATTAAGATATGATTGTACTTCTTGAGTAGAACATTGAGGTTTTATATTCAGTTAAAGCTCTAAAATCGCAGTGATATTTCAAGTACATCCTTTTACGCAAGGTGTCTAATTTTAAAAGTACCTTTTCAAAAAGTACACTTTTGTACCTATTAGGTTCTAATGTGTACTAACATGTACTTTCAAGGTACCAAAATTGACTTTTAAGGTACAAACATGTACCTTTCAGTATTTCAAATACTGCGAAAACAAAATGCTAAAAGAAAATGCTTAAATCATACCCCAAACCAAATGACCAAATGACTTAATATTTCATAAACATAGTCCCCTTAAAGAAGGCATTTATAGCAGCAATTTGAAAAAAGAAAGGTATATATATATATACAAAGCAACAGACCATCAGCAAATTAATAATAACGCTAACTTTAAATGAAATATAAAACTAATACAACTCATTTATTATGACTAAATGCATCATATTAGACACATAATACACAAATCAGAGACCCATTACATGAAATACTAAGAGAAAGTTTTTTGAAATAAGAAATCATATTAAATGTAAATATGTGAGGGATTATGAACAGCCAGCAGTCATTATAAACACCAGCAGGGTGATCGGGACTTGTTTCACCCTGAAGATGTTTACAAAGTTTTTTAATAACATGTGGACATGAAATAGAGTAAGTTCAGTTAAAATAATAATAAGCTAAAAGTAAGGCAACCAAGAATTGTAAGAATTCTACATATGACTAATACTTAAAAACACACACACACACACACACACATTAACAACAAAACTAAACCTAATATCATCAAGAAAAAAGCACCCAAAACATTTGAAAACAACTAGACTTAAATGTAATAACTGAGGGAAGGACCAGTGGAGGCCATTATTGAGTGGAAGAAGTAAACATTCAAGAATACCCTACTGACAAACACACAGTATGAACACAATTAATTTCATTGTGACTGCAATAGAACATATCAATTAACTTCTCCGGATGGTGATGCATGAGTGCCCTGTTCCAATATAGTTACCAATATGTTCCTTTCATCAAAAGGAACACATTGATGTGAAAATAAAATACAGTTACTAGAATAGCAATCGCAACAGATGAAAGTGTTGTAACTGTTTTTTTTCTATGTATAGGATTTGAGTTCCAGCTTATTAATTAAAAGAGGACTAAAAACAGCTCTGACGAGGATCATCATGGTATTGGTTGTCTTCATGATCTTTCATTCTATGCTCAAGAAACATTTATTATTATAAAAGTTGAAAATAGTTTCAATAGAAATCTTGATGCATTATTTTTTTTATTGATACCCAGCATTCATTTGTAATAAAAAATCTTTTGTAACATTACAATTGTTTAATGCGTCTTTGCCTAAGAAAGCAGTTTAGAGGTTTAGAAAACCCAGCTATATTTGTAAGGCACATTTTGCCCATTGATAGTGTTATTATGACATCTACCAGAAAGAGTTAGCTAAACCTTGACACATTGCATAGATTAGTATGGATGTATTTTTAGTATTATTTGTCATGATACATATTGACCTTCCTAGAATACCACAGGAAGAGACTTGAGCTCTGGGACTTGTTACCAGCCACTCTATTCACCATATTTTCGTAAAGATATAACTCAGATTAAATAACATTCATTAAACACACAAAATAGTGGGTTAAATGCCATAGGGACAGAGCTTGTGTTTTGGCAAACATCCATAATGTCATAATGCTGGAGACTGGTGTCACAAGTTATTGTGTTTCTTGGACAAAAAAGAATTATTTAACGTTATTATAAAAATAGAATTACAGACACACTAAGCTTGTGACCATCATGTGGTGCAAATACTTTCCAGAATAAAAAACATCTTCCCTGTGTTTCACACTTGCCAAGCTTCACCGCTGGTTAAATACCCATACATTTCCACAAACCTAAAATATGTATTTTTTTAAAATTAAGGTAACCATAACCACTCTCGTCGTGGAATCTATGTTCCAGTCACTGCCTATGAGGCTACAATCCACATGGTGAGGAAACAGTACTAGCGGAAGCAATACGGATTCTTGTGCACCAAATAACCCTAGAGGGCCATTCAGAAGCAGATTTATATATATTTGAAGCAGAGGAATCCCTTCTATCCCAGTCCTCAGAAACACATTCATAACAACAGTCAGACGTGAAAAAAAAAAGAACAAGAAAATTTGTGTACAAGTGCGATGGGAAGAGGCAGGGATGGAGGGAGGGAAAAAGTTGTAGGAATGCTGTTTTTGTTTTTTTATTGACTGAGGGCGGGACATTCAGAAGCACATATAGGGCCCGAACTCAGCAGGAAAAGTTGTACAGGAACACTTACCCAGTATCGGCAGTCGCCCTTCATCATCATCATCTTCACAAATTAAAACACCCTTCAATCATCATCTTTTAACTATCCTAAGACATTATGGGAAGACAGAAGGTGATCCTGGAAAAGATGGCTCGTATCTTTCAAGTTCGGAACGTGCTGATACGACAGGCTCTGGCAGAATGCCTGGGCACTCTCATTCTGGTGGTGAGACATTTCTGTTGTTTTTGTCATCGATGAGTTAGCGATGAGACAAACCGATTTCAGCTATGATGAAAATACCTTGCAGTCAGATTTAGTTTAGTTTATTCATTTTGAAGGGAATGTTTCTGAACAATTCAAAGGAGTAGTGATTACAAAGTACTACCATCCAGAATTTGCAGCACATTTTTGTGTTTATAGAGAATTTTCTAAAAAAGATCTGGTTCTTTATACCAACCTTTATGAAAATATATTTTTATACTTTATTTTTACACTATTATAATGCTTCCCACTTTTAATAAGAACATGTTTTTCTCAGCTTTTGCTAATAATAGCTATTCAAACACGGTATTAAATGAATGTTCAAAGCTAAAATAAGTTTTAATCTTGTAATTTATTTGTGTCTCCTTTGCTAAACACAATGTGAGATGACATAATTAGACTTGTGTCTGAGTTAAGTTCTGCTGAGTAGCTGCTTTACTCAAGTTTTTGACACTGTAGAGTGGGCCATTTCATGTATACTCTTCGGTGAAATGAAGACACTGGAACTGTTTTCATGTAACTATCACTATGCAATATTAATTGGTTAACCAGGAATGTCACAACAAGGATAACCACAAATAATAACTAGAAAATATTGTTTTGTTAGGATCAGATGCCTACGATATGGCTGTTAATTTGTTGCTCATCTACTAAACCTCAAGAGAAAAGTTCTTGCTACCAAGACTAATTTTCACAGAACGAATTAAATATTCCATGTCATTTCGTGGTAAACACATCTTGTATTTTGACAGTTTGTGAAGTCTTATTCAATGTAATTAACAGATAAGCACAAACAACAGGCACTGGGCACAACAGGGTCTATAATCCAGAATTCAAGACAGCCCATATCCGGAATAAATTTGACACACCGCAGGGGGATCACAGGTTAAACCATATCTCATCATCTGTTTTCAATGGAAACTAAGACTCCAGAGCAGCAATATCTGGAGAAAAATAGAGCTTCCCCAATGCCCATCTGTTGTTTTCTGATGGTACTGTGCGGTCTGCGAACCCCCCATCCAGAGGCTGATCGTGCGGCTCAATAACGGCTGGCAAACACAGACAGGCTAGAGGGCATCGCACAATGGGAGAGAGAACAAGTATAGACACACAGTCATACACACCCTAATCTATCAAATCCACATGGTGCCCATAACGTTTCACATTCTTCAAATGCAGTCCTCAAACAAAAAACAGGTACATGAAGCCAAGGATGTCTAGCTCTGAGAAGTGTCATACGTCAAACTAAAACCCGCAACCATTCAATGAGATTTATTTGATGCCAGTAATTCAGTCTAGAGCTAGTCTCAGAGTTAATTAGTTAATTGGTTTTTTACTCTTAATTTCTCATTTTCTAGATGTTTGGATGTGGTGCTGTCGCCCAGTTGATTCTAAGCGGAGGCTCTCATGGAATGTTTCTGACGGTGAATTTCGCTTTTGGGTTCGCTGCTACATTGGGGATCTTAGTTTGTGGGCAAGTCTCAGGTAACGCTGATCATAAGCTTCTTAAAACTGTCATTTTTTTTTTCCTGGGAGAACACAGGAAATTTCAGATTTCTGATGTAGCATTTCACTTCAGTGAGTCACATACAGATCAGATCCAGATATTAAAACGATTGCCCAAACATTCACCAGATGGGTTTAAACTGGTAAAATTACACTACATTCTTTCCTACTTTTAGAACATTTTATTTTCAGATATTATTGGCTGGAATTTAGGGTTGCCTCATGGTAAAAGTTCACTCGATGGATGTACTGTACCTGAAGGCTTTTGATGAAAAAACATATCAGACAACATCAACTGGAAGTTTTGACTTTAAAACAGAGGAATACTGCAAATAAATTAGTGTTTGGGCTATAAGTCTTGGACAAGAAGGAAGTGGCAGATGGTTGAAAAACAAAGCTCCAAGACATAGATTAAGCCTAATCCATGGCTAAAAAGGTTATGAAAAAGTTTAAGTTGAAATGATTGAAGTTTAATCCTGGTTTAAGCTTCATCAGCATGTACCAAACCAGTCCAAAAAGTCTAAACTGAATGTTTATGGTATATACTTCCATTTTTATAGTATTCTGTGAAGATCTCATTTTAAACATATCATTCAGCTTATTAAGAAATGCATATTTGTGTTTTACAGGAGGTCACATAAACCCTACTGTGACCTTTTCTCTATGTCTATTGGGGAGAGAGCCCTGGAGGAAATTTCCCGTATACTTCCTGGCCCAGACTCTGGGGGCTTTTCTTGGCTCAGGAATAATATTTGGCATGTATATTGGTGAGTTTTAGGACTTCATTTTGGTTGACAATAATCCACATTTTTCTCTGTCCACATCCTGGGTCAGTCTGTGGAAGCCAAAAATGAAACTCAGTTTATGAGATCTGTGGTTGTGAATTGCATGGGAGCTTTTGAAGATCTGAAAGACCGTTTTCCTGCTTTAAGTTCACTTGATGTTTTGCAGATGCAATTTGGGACTATGGACAAGGTTCTCTAATTGTTGTAGGGGACAATGCAACGGCTGGAATCTTTGCTACATACCCTTCTAAACACCTTACTTTGCTCAATGGCTTCTTTGATCAGGTAAGGCAACATGATTGAAGGTATGTTTAAGAATGTCATAGTGTTGTTTGTCCATACAATGAAAATGCTGTTTTGGACCCTGTTGACTTTCATTGTTATGGACAAAAACGATCAACATTTTAAAACAAATACCAATATTTTTCACAGATGATTGGCACGGCATCTCTCATAGTTTGTATCCTCGCCATTGTGGACCCTTACAATAACCCCATTCCACAAGGACTGGAGGCCTTTACTGTGGGCTTTGTAGTTCTAGTGATTGGTCAGTCCATGGGTTTCAACTCAGGTTATGCTGTAAACCCAGCCAGAGACTTGGGACCTCGGATCTTCACTGCAATTGCTGGATGGGGCACAGAGGTGTTCTCGTAAGTCACATTTGCTTTATTGTATGTATTAATTCCATCCATTTCAATATTGATATAATCTCTAACATCAATTTGTGTTCCATCTACCACAGTGCAAACTCTTACTGGTCCTTTGTACCCATCTTTGCCCCATTCATTGGTGCCATGTTCGGTGTGATGGTGTATCAGCTGATGGTGGGATACCATGTGGAGGGAGAAGCAAGAGATAAAAGGGAAACAGAGGAAAAAGAAGAGAAGGAAAGACTCAAACTCTCTGCTGTTTCTGAGAAGGAGACAGCATAAGTCTGGGACCAAATGGAGTTGTTTTTTACAGTTCTGTTCAGCTTCTAAAATTTAATTTAGCTCTCATGGCAATATAGTAGCAAGACTGCGTATCTTGTACCCACATTAAATAAAAACTTTTGACAGTCACCCTTGACATCATAATAAGACTAACTAATTAGTTGTATTTTTTTGCAGTATGTGCATAATTAGTTGATGTCCAAACAATTTAATTGATGAATCATAATTTGCATATCACTTTAATTATCCTGGCCAGAACCTCTGTGTTTTATACATAAACTTACCAGTTAACCTTTCAGTTTATTCCAAAAAATGCCCAATAATAGCCAAATTAATTCATCCAATCTGCTAACAAGTCAGTTGTTGTCACCCGTTCATTTATCTCTAATAGTTCTGTCTGCATAATGAATAATTATGAATAAGAGATATGATTTATAAAAACCTGCACCCTTATGAATACTGCACAAAAGTCATAAAAGTCCCTGTTCCACTAATATTACAAATGTTGTTATTACAAGTGAATATTAATGAGTGCTGTAATTATGCAGTAAGAAATCCAATTCTCTTTACATTATGTTCCTTTACGCCTTTTTGGGAACATATCTGTTGTCTAGTTATATGTTTTGATGTATCACATGCCTGTTTCTGTTCTGGTTTAAAGTGTTCAGGGTTTACAATGACTATGCATATAATATATGGTGTTAAAAATAAACTGCATTTTTGTTAAGGCATTAGGATTCTGATGCACCTGGAGTATTTTTAATATATGAGAATTTATTTTTGAAATAATCTGGTCGCTTAACCGCAGTGAATGCCTTTGATGTCCATTCATGTACTTGCTCAGTATATATTAGCATCATTCAGTTCAGTAAAACATCAGGGTTTCCAAAGAAGAAGCAAGTTTCCTTTACTATTAAATAACATAATGCAAATATGTGTATAGATGTATACATATTCATCTGTGCAAAGTCTTAAGTCACATTTTGGAACGAATCAAGAAGCGTCTGTCCACAAACAGGCGTATACCAAACATCTTTTCTGTTTTCTTCGGTCTGCAGTAAGAACTGAGTGGGCAGGTTAAGTGAATTGTCACAAACCACTGCTTGGATTCATGGCAATAAACAATAGGAGTAAAACAAAGAGCTGTAATTTAGTTTAAAACTGCAGACACACTTGCTTGAAATCACAGTCAACATACAAACTTTATACAGTTTATATAATAGCTATTAAAATATATAAAGCCCTTTCAAATGAATTAAATTCAAATTTGACCTATTGGGGAAAATTTAATTTCTTGAAGCGCATTGAATGAGTACCTAAAATATGAATTTTGCAAGTGTTTTTGATATTAGTCAACCTTATTGGTGTGAACTGTAGTGGATGTTGCAATTAAATAAAAATCTTATATTCTCAGGTATATCACGTAACTAAATGCAAATTGTAAAATCTTATATGCATTGATCACAACTCGCTCTCATGTAAATCTTCCAAATGGAAAGGAAAGATTGCAGTGCCTGTTTAGCTCAGTGAAGGGGAAAATAGATTGAAAATAAGAGATGTGTTTATTGGCATGAGATGGACGGAGATAACCCAGACCAAGAATCTTAAATCAATGAGCACATACAGAGTCAGCTCGTAGGTTTGCAGAAAATGAATGCAGGCGTTAAGAAGAATGTTTGTGGAATTGAGTTTGGGAATTTGGGGTGACATTTGAGGCAAGCTAATCGAGGCTTTTGAGACCATTAAACCAATTTTCTTGTCGTCTTTGGATTTCTGGGTTCGGGACAGCCATAGGCTTCATCCACAAGTGTACAAAATTCTTGAGGGTTTTTTATGTCGAAGCACAACTTAAAATGCAAGTCATTTTTTCACATACCACACATACTGTATACATTTCACCACACAGGGCTTTAGAATGTCCACAGTGTATGAGAATTAAATAAATATGACTTTGTTTACTGACTAAAATTCATCACTCATATTTTAATCATTCTACAGTCTGTAAAAAAATGCATGATCTTTCTTGAGTTCGAATGAGGTTCCCATGACAACTGTTGTTCCTGTTGATTGCATTACTCGTCCACGTCAAGTACACTATACACAAGAGTCAGTATCATGAAAGGAAACTGATACGAAATTGCTTGTTATGCCCTCAAGCCAGAAATGGAAAATGACTGACAGTACAAACTGAAACATGTAGATCTGCGCTTGATTAAAATAGAAAAGTGTTTGCTTGGATGATGTTACCTATGGTTTTTGGTATTAATATAAAGAAAGGTTGTCTAATATGAGCTTAGTCATTATCGTGATATTTTTTTTTTTTTTTTTTGGAGAGCACTCAAGCATTTGGGAATAATATTACTTGTACTTTGTTTTCAAACATCAACAAGAAAAAAATGATGCAGGACAGGCTTTGGTTCTATTGGTTGTTGATTGAAAGGAGCCAGATCTGAATGTTTTTCTTCATGAAACCTCTCAGTCGTGTGAATATAGTAAGCAAACAGGTGATGTCAAACAGTTAATTAAATTCTACTTGGCTTCAAATAACTCAAAAACCTTATCCATAGGCTATATATAAAAGCATAACCTACAAGACGTCCATAAAGGCTTATGGAACTATACTAAAGGCTTGTACTAACAGCAACCAACACTATAACAACATTTAGGCCTAATGTTTTTATGTAGCCAGGAAGTGAAGTGGTAGACAAGGAGGATTGGAAAAGGTCCACAAGCCGAGACTCGAACTGGGGATAACCGAAGTGCAACTGCACTATATGTCAGGCTTTCATTTGTGAACTTTTTTGCCCCTATTGTGGATCAAAGAAATGTTATAAAGGAACGCTGACTGCAATTACACGCAGAGTGATAATTTGAGGTGTAATATCTGGGAACATTCTGATCATATTAGCAAAAATCACTGTTTCTCATGCACACACGATGTCATTTTTATGTCATTCACTTAAGCAATCAGTAAACTTCTTGTGGGCTTAGCTCTGACGATAGTGAAAAAATCTGAGAAATTGTAACCGCAATTTTTAAATATATATTTACAGTTTAATCCATATTGTAAATCCTTCACAACCACCAATAGTCAGAATCATTTCTATTCTTTCACCACAAACAGCTGTGCTAGAAAAAAAATCCCTCTCAGAGATTTCAACTAAATGTCGGTGGTGACATAAATTGTTGGTGAGAAACTGCTTTTCTGGTCCCCACCCACTGCTCAAACTTCAGAGAGGCGCTTGACATTTGGAATTCCTAAACGACATGGCCTTTCAGCAACGTGGATTCCCAAACAGATCTAATGTCAATCAAACTCCCAGCATCCCAGACCCCCAACCATGGCATTCTGAAAGGGTATATGCCTACTGAGGAGGCATGGCTGCACAGCCTGACAATAAGGCACACATGAAAAAATAATTACTAATCAATCTCTCTATGTAAACCAATTCATGCTGAAATATAACCTGTAATGCAGCGACCTGTACAAGTTGGGTAAACCGATTCTGATTCGTAAAACAAAATGTATGGCTTTAAAATCCACAGTTGTGATTAACTAGATGCTTTTTAGTCACTTTTAGGAAACATAATTAAGAGGTTTACCCAAAAATGAGCATTCTTTTACAATTTGTTCATCATCATGTTATTATAAACCCAAATGACTCAGTTTATATGGTCTAAATGATTTGTTTGTAAGTCAATGATCCGGGTACAGAACATTCTGTTACTATTTGTTCATCATCAGGTCATTGTAAACCCAAATGACTCAACTGATGCAATTTTTGGTTTAAATTATACATTTGTTAGTAAATGATCCAGGTATATCAGTAACATTAATCCATAAAAGAAATCTATATGAAAATCTATGTGAAAATTCATAAATGTATATGCTGAGGCAAATGGGGGTTACGTGTCAGTCAATGGCAAAGTGATGGTGGGCTCGAGCAAAATGAGAACTTACATACATACATAAAAGTATTTGTATGTCATGAAGCCACACACAATAAATCCGAAGAGAGGCTTAAGAGCTGAACAAGGTTAACTAAATGTAAAAATAAAAATGTTATATATTGTAATTCTGCATTTACCGAGACATTAAAAAGACATTATAAAGGAGAGAGACAGACCTATAGTTGCTTATCGTTTTTTTCCTTGAGCACACAGTGACACTATGAGGTCAAAGAGTGAACAACTAAAATGTGTCAAATGCCCTAGTAAAACTTTTATGATTCATTTTCATTTATTATTCATTTTTAGTTAATTTTGGTAAGCAAAACTTTTTCCAACAATTTAATGAAATAATAAAAGCATTCATATAAATTATAAATATAAATAATCAAAGATTGCATAAATGTTTTTGCTGAGATTTTTTATATATTAGAAAAAAATTATAAAATAATTTATGTTCTGTTATTGTTATGCCACACTTGGTTCACACTCTTCTGTCTTTAACCACCTTTTTGGGGTGGCATGGGGGTCTCTGTTACCATTTTGTTACTCGCCACAGGCCTAAACTGTGGTTGATGAGTCAGTGTTTTGAGGTTAAGAGACATAAATGAAACTCCTTTTTCAGCTCTTAAGGGAATTAAAAGCTTGGCAAGCAATGGAAGCAATTATGCCCTGAGAGAAAGAGAGGTTTGCTTTCTTTGATTTTCCTTTGCTTGTGTGTGGGGTTTTAATGAACTCATACTTTCTCTGGGTCTTGTGAATAATCTTTTTGAGACCCTCAGTCTTCTTCATCCCTCTTGCCAAAGCTTATACATGTTCTGGAGTATCACATCATCGCTAATCAGGAAAGGACATTTAGGTGTTTCCGCTGAGTTATTCCATGCTCACCCAAATGAGAAGAGTATTAAACTGGTTTAGGGCAGGGTGTGTGTGTGTGTATTAACAAAAGGAATAGTCCAAAATGAAATGTTGTCATTATTTACTCACCTTCATGTCACTCTAAACCTGTACAAGTTTCTTTGTTAAATTGAACTTAAAAGAAGATATTTTGATGAATGCTGGTACCCGAATGGGTATCAACAACTGTGTGGTTCTTCAAAATTATTTAAAATATCTTCTTCTGAAGGAAGCCAAGCCTGTTGTCTGGATTTAAATCCAGACAAAAAATCTTATATAAATAGATGTACTAAGTTAATTCGTTAAAGTTAATTTATTATCATATTTTTTTCCTTATGTTGTACTGACACCTGGCGGCAAACCACAAAAGCAAAAAGTTTCTTTCAAAGTAATTTTCTAAAATGTTAAGGAAAGAACCGGTTAGTAATGTACTTAATGAAACATTTATTTTTACAGTTATAACATATGATAACAATAGTTAAACACTGTATCTATATCTAAAGCATAAACTCCCTATAAAAAAACGCTTCTCACTTCTCCTTATTTCTTTTCAAAGCTGAAAGTTAATAGAACGCATTATATCATCACTGATGATGTCACATTCGACTTTCAGCCCTTTTAGATTACAGTTTCGTTTTAAACTGTAGAAAAGACTGTAAAGTCTTGCAAAGTTCAAATCTGTTAAGATGAAGTCTTGAACACCACCACAACTTTCTGCCCAGATGGATCCTGTGAAAAGTAGGCTATGTTCAAATTAATACTTTGTCAATTTTTATATTTGGAATGCACCATAATCTACACATAATTAGCCTTAATAAGATTCATCTTGATATTAAAGAATCAAGTAACTAACACCAAGTATCAACCATCCCATTGTGCACCCCCGTTCACAGGTCTGACACCAGCACCTGACCCTGAGCCTGTCCCAGGTCCATCAGAGATGAAAACAGCAGGTTCATGTAGAATCAGTCCCTCATCTGGCTCAGGTACATTATATATATATATATATATATATACACACACACACACACAGTGGGGGGAAAAAGTATTTAGTCAGCCACCAATTGTGCAAGTTCTCCCACTTAAAAAGATGAGAGAGGCCTGTAATTTTCATCAT